>JAHRHZ010000133.1:67773044-67819412 GCA_024137785.1 Ginglymostoma cirratum
AGGAAAACTTGACGTTTCGGGCCTAAACCCTTCATCAGAAAAAAGGGTTTAGGCCCGAAACGTCAAGTTTTCCTGCTCCTATGATGCTGCTTGACCTGCTGTGTTCATCCAGCCCCATGCTTGTTAAGACGTAATACAATACCAGTTACAGGTGGGGGTAGAAACATACAGAAAAGAGGACAGAAATATTCCAAAAATAAACACGATACTTATCCTGAAACGCAATGGAAGAGGAGATAGATGGAAAGAAATGAAATCCAGCAGTATAATTGGGATGCAAATTCAGATGTATCAAGTTTAAAAGTTTTTTTAAAAAACTCAACCCTAGCCAACCCATTAAATTGCACAATGACTTCAGAATGATGGTTTTTATGGAAGGAGTTACAAACTGCTGGTGATTGTTAAGCTTCTGACAAGACAAAAAGTAAATTTTACTCATGTTTTATATAGTCATAGAGATATAAAACACGGAAACAGACCCTTCGGTCCAACACATCCATGCAGACCAGATATCCTATATAAATCTGGTCCCATTTGCCAGCATTTGGCCCATATCCCGCTAAACCCTCCCTTTTCTAACACTCGTCCAGATGTCTTTTAAATGTTATCATCGTACCAGCCTCCACCACTTCCTATGGCAGCTCATTCCATACATGCACCAACCTCTGTGTGAAAACGTTGCCCCTGAGGTCCCTTTTATAACTTTCCTCACTCACCTCAAACCTATGGACTCTAGTTTTGGACTTCCCCACCCCGGGGAAAAGGCCTTGTCTACTGATCCTATCTATGCCCCTCATGACTTTATAAAGCTCACCCCTCAGCCACCGACACTCCAGGAAAAAAAGCCCCAGGGGTAGCTCAAACCCTCCAACTCCTTGTAAATCTTTTCTGAATGCTTTCTAGTTTCACAACATGATTCCTATACGAGGGAGACCAGAATTGCATGCAATGCTCCAAAAGTGGCCGAACCAATGTCCTGTACAGGTGCAGTGTGACCTCCCAACTCCTACACTCAATGCACTGACCAATAACGGCAAGCATACCAAACATCGTCTTCACTATCCTATCTACCCATGAGTCCACTTTCAAGGAACTATGAACCTGCGCTCCAATGTCTTTTTGTTGAGCAACACTCCCCAGGACCTTACTATTAAGTTTTTAAGTCCTGCCCTGATTTACCTTTCCAAAATGTAGCACCTCACATTATCTAAATTAAACTCCATCTGTCACTCCTCATCCCATTAGCCCATCTGATTAAGATCCCATTGTACTCTGAGGTAACCTTCTTTCCTGTCCACTACACCTCCAATTTTGGTGTCATTTGCAAACTTAGTAACTGTACCTCCTATGTCCACATACAAGTCATTTATATAAATGACAAAAGAAACGTGGATCTAACACTGATCCTTGTGGCATACAGCTGGCCACAGGCCTCCGGTCTGAAAAGCAACATTCCATCACCACCCTCTGTCTTCTACCTTTGAGCCAGTTTGGTATCCAAATAGCTAGATCTCCCTCTATTCCTTGTGATGTAACCCTGCCAACCAGTCTATCATGAGGAACCTTGGCGAATGCCTTACTGAAGTCCATATAGGTCACATCCACCGCTCTGCCTTCATCAATCCTCTTCGTTATGTTTTCAAAACACTCAATCAAGTTAATGAGGCACAATCTCCTACGCACAAAGCTATGTTGACTATCTCTAAGCAGTCCTTGTCTCTCCATCGTATGTAAATGCTGTGATTGTGAGGCCAGAAAAGCACAGGAGGTCAAACAGCATCAGAGGAGCAGGGATGTCAACATTTTAGACCAAAACCCTTCAACGGCCCTAGTGAAGGGTTTTGGCCTGAAATATTGATTCTCCTGTTACTCTGATGCTGTCTGACCTGCTTTGCTTTTCCAGCCTCATACCTATAAACTCTGGCTTCCAGCATCTGCAGTCCTTATTGTCTCCAAGTCACATGTAAATACTGTCCCTCAGTATTCCCTCCAAAAACCTGCCCACCACCGATGTCAGGCTCATCTGTCTATAGCTCCCTGGCTTTTCCTTACCACCTTTCTTTAATAGTGGCACAACATTAACCAACCTCCAATTTTCTGGCACCTCACCCGTGGCTATCAAGGATACAAATATTTCAGCAAGGGGCCCAGCAATCTCTTCCCTTGTTTCTGCTGGAGTTCCAGGGTCCACCTGATCAGGGCCTAGGGATTTATCCACCTTTATTCCTTTCAAGCCGTTCAGCACCTCCTCCTCTGTAATATGGACATTTTTCAAGATGGCTGTATTTATTTCACCACATTTTCCATCTCCCTTCTCTACTTAGGCGTTAATGAAGTGAAACACTACAAACATGTAGGACCTAATTATATGACCTAGCACCAGCAACAATAAGAGTCTTTTGATAGTTCTTTAAATTCTTGCCTGGGATGTAGGCATTGCTGGCAAGGCCAGTATTTGTTGCCTGTCCCTAATAGCCCTTGAACTGAATGGTTTGTTAGCCCATTTTAGAGGGTAGATGAGAGTCAACCACATTATTGTGGGTCTGGAGTCAGATATAAGGATGACAGATATCTTTATCTGAAGGACATTAGTGAACCAGATGGGTTTTATGACAATGAACACATGGTTACCATTAGACTAGCTTTTAATCCCAGATTTTTTGAAATGAATTTAAATTTCACCGTCTGCTATGGCGGGAACATGAACACATGTTCCCAGAACATTACCTTCACCTCTGGATTACTGTACATTATCACCATGACACCACCTCCTCCTCAGCTGCTCAATTATTGCTTAAGTCATCATCTAAGATTCTAATAAATGCCACCCACCTGGGCACACTTAACCCTACTGTATACAAGTACAGTAGCAGTGATTAATATATGTTCAACAGCATTATCCATGCCTAATGACAATAAATTATACAAAAAAGGCTCATAGTTCCCCGAGAAGCTGTGTCATTATGATGATGGATCTATGTAGTAGGAGCCAAGAAACAATGCAAAAGGGTATATAGAGTCAAAGAGTCATGTGGCACAGAAACAGACCTTTCATTCCAACCAGTCCATGCTGACAATAACCGCAAACTAAACTGGTCCCACCTGTCTGCACTTTGAGGAAATTATTTTACCCAGCTCCATATTTTCCTGGGACGCCTGTGTCACATTGCAGCTATTGCTGAAATACAAAAATAAGTAATTATTATGATTTCACCCTATTAAAATCAAAGCTGCACATGGTATTCCTGCATTTCAGTCAGTTTCAAAGTGGTAGTCCCTTAGGTTTAAAATAATGATGCTGAAAGCATTAGCTCAGCCTGCCTTCTTACTCCAAGAATGCAGAAAAAAACAGAGCCAAAATCAAATTGTACATCATTACATTACTTACCCATTAATCAGATGGTTGTGGCGTAGGTTTGTGATAATTACTTACCTCAAACATATCATTCTTCTAATCTCCGAAAAGAATCAAAATGGTTTTTACTCACTTGTTTATTTAGTTGTCTGCTAGCAGTTATTCCTTGCAAAATTTATAGAAACAACGTAAAACAATCATAGGGGTAAGTTTCTAGATTTACCCTAGAAAAGAAAAGAAACACTGAAAAATATTTATTCATCAAATAAATTGCTTTTCTAAGAAAGATTGTAACTTATACTGACAAAAGCTGAAGAACGAAGAGATTTGAATACCAGATCTTTTCAGTGGTTCAGGGATAATGAATTATTGTTAATATTGGAGTAATGTTCTGTTGATATTGATTTTACTGCAGAAATCATTTTTCTTCCGGTGTTGTAAATAATTGAGCTACTCACCCTTAATATGTTTCCAGACTCATGTACTGAGATGGCAATTAAGTTGCCAGTGTAAGTTACTGCGTTCATTGAACAAAATAAACAGCGAGAAGAGTTTATCATATGACTATAATTAAGGGCAACATTCTTCATCAAGCACTACCATAAAATGAACCCAGAATTTGTTGCAGCGAAGAATCTAATGGTGATTACTGTGGCTTAGATTTATTTTTCCCTTCCTTTTCCCCTCCCATTGTTTCTGTGTCGCAATTTGTTTTTCCTCCACATACTGCTGAAGGGCAAATACTTAGATGAAAAAGATGCTCTTTGGACAGCCTGAATCTTGTTGATCTTTCAGTAAAGCAGAGTTATTGACTACTAAGTGTCGAAGTCCAACATATTTCAAAAAGCTCAGGACCACATGCTGAGGGACTGAAAGCTTGGAGCAAACAGCATTCACAAAACACATTGAGGATAGTCTACTGTCTAAGATCTCCTTCCATAGTACACTGAGGGGCTGTACGTTTGATTTGTTGTAAATTTTGAAAATTTTAAATGGTTGTAAATCTCGTTAATGACATTCACTATTAAAAGAAGTAGATACGTCTTTCACATTGTGTAATATCAATTTTGAACTTGTGCAATGTCCTTTTATAAATTTTAGAAATAAAGAATAGGATAGTTAGTGGAATGTTAGCCTTTATTGCAAGAGAATTTCTGTACATAACTAGTGAAGTCTTGCTTCAGTAGTGCAGGAGTTTGCTTAAATCATACCTCAAGTACTGTAAGTTGTTTTCTTTATTCATTCACGGGACGTGGATGCCACTGGCCAAGTCAGTATTTATTATCCATCCCTAATTGCCACAAGAGCAGTTGACAGTCAATCACATTTGGTCTCCTTATCGCAGGAAAGATATTAATGCCATAGAGGGACTATGATGAAAGTTCATCGGACTCGTTCCCAAAATAGAGGGACCATTCTAAGAAGAGAGATTGAGCAAACTGGCCTGTACTCTCCGGAGTTTTGAAGAATGAGAAGTGACCTCATTGATACTTTTAAAATACTTAAAAGGAAAGACAGGGTAAGATCTATCTCTTGGTTAGTCGAGAAACTGGGGCACAATTTAAAAATAAAGGGGATGCTCACCTAGATCGAGGATAAGGGAAAATTTTGTTCATCAGAAGATTATGTTCTGTACCACAGAAGGCTGTGGAAGCTCAGTCTTTGAGTATAGTTAAGACAGAGAAAGATAAACTTCTGATTACCAGTGGTGTGCAAGGTTATAGGGATGGGATGGATGGGGCGAGAGGTAAAAAGCATTGAAATGTTCAATCACCATGATCATACTGGATGTGGGACAGGCTCAACAGACTGAATGGCCTATTCCCATTCGTATGTTTCTATATTTTTGGGGAAAAAAACATGTTCATATTCCATATGTATGGCATGCCTAATGTCACTTGTTCACTCTGTTATATTCCTTTATTTACTTTTCTCTCAACCATTTATCTAATGGGGAGCTTGCATTATTGGTGTTCAGTCAGATAGTTCAGGTTTTTGCTGTCATTAGTGGTTTCAGTCTGTTAGTGTTGAGTACCTGCAGTTTGTCCTGAAACATTCAAAAATTGAAGACAAATAATCTCCACCACTGCTGCTAGCAACCCACGAGAAAACAAGGGGCATGATAGAAGTGTTTCCTTTTCACTTCCTCCGAACATATTTGTTTATTAGCAGTAAACTTGTTTGAGATGACAGAGAAGACTTACTAGACAGGAATTCCAGGACCTGACTATCCTACAACACATTCACCAATTTCCCAGTTTGGTCTTTGCCAGTTCCATTACTTTATGCTTTCTAATGATACCATATCGCTATTCAGTTGCTATATTCTATACTTCTCACTCATCATTTTTAGTGTTCCACTGCCTTTTCAATTGTTTCTAAACGTTTCCCTGAATTTGCAACTTTGAGAGATGGTCAACATTTTAAAAAATGAGTCTAAACAACTGAAGAACCAGTTGACTGTTCATGATTATGTAGGAAGCTATGACATCACATGAGGTCCCATCTGTTATTTTCAATATGTCACTTAATTTTATGTTTGCAAGTCAATCCAATAGAATTAGTACAGAATGTTTTCACAGGAATAACAATTGAATAGCTGTAGTACTATTGAACAATCAGTATAATGTAATTGAACTGGCTAAGACTGAACTGGTTTTGATGTTTGAGGATTTAAAGAAAATTGGTACATTTGACTGGTCGCCAACAAAAGGGCTGTACTGCTCCCACCCTTATTCATACACCACTTGCATTTCTCCCTTATTCTGTAATGGGAAGTGAAGTTTTTGAAATCTATCTTCTAGAATCTGGTCACACAATTCAGTTGAATTAAAAACTGAAAGTACAAGATAACATTTGATATTTCCAATTTAAAACATTTCATGTTGTTGAACATACATCTGAACTAAATCAGAATATAAAATTATACCTGTCTTGTTAATTTACAAATGTTAAGTATGTCCAAGATTAAAGTTGATCATATTTAATGTAATTTTTCAACATTGACAATTCAGATATATATTCATAATAATTTATGTTGCTGAACTGGTTAACGTGTTCTCATTAAACCTCATCATGGATTTGAGTTCAGACTTGTGAAAACTTGTTTATGAAAGTAATGAATTTAAATATATCACAATGGATAAAGCTGCAATTTATGTTTATGCTGCTGACCCCTAAAATAAGAGACAATCACTGTTGCTTTAGTTGCAATCATTACTTTCTTCAACAAAATAACAAAAGCATTAAATTTAAGCAAATGAAAAGATCAATGCCTAAATATTTAATTGAAGTAAAGATCAGATATCACATTGTCGATAAATTCACTGTTTATTAGAGAAAACATGGGATTTGTATTTAATTTATTTTAAATTTCACAATGCAAATGGAAGGAGAACTATGTATAATAAAATAAACATCAGCAACTTACAGAAGAGATCACTAGTTGTCAACTTTATTATCCGCAATTCTTACTAATATATACATCCCTTCACTTTCTGGTGCACAACTGCCAAAAACCTTTGCTAAGAAATGGCATAATTGAAATTGTTATTCCTGTGAAAACATTCTGTATTTTGAAAGTTAATTACAATCGACATTTTTAATTTACTCATGGGATATGGGCATCTCTAGTTGGACCAGCATTTATTGCTCATCCCTAAATGCCCAGAGGACAGTTAGGAATGAACCATACTTTTTTGGGTCTGGACTCAAATGTAGACCAAACCAGGTAAGAATGGCATATTTTCTTCCCTAAAGGGTATTAATGATCCAAATGTATTTGTTCCCAACAAGGTTCATAGTTCCTTGGAAATGAAGTTGCAGGTAGATAGGATAGTGAAGAAGGTGTTTGGTATGCTTCCCTTTATTGGTCAGTGCATTGAGTATAGGAGTTGGGAAGTTGTGTTGCGGCTGTGCAGGTCATTGGTTAGGCCACTTTTGGAATACAGCATGTAATTCTGGTCTCCCTGCTAGAGAAATGATGTTGTGAAATTTGAAAGAGTTCATAAAAGGTTTACGAGGAAGTTGCCACGGTTGGAGGATTTGAGCCAAAGGGAGAAAGTTGAACAGGCTATGGCTATTTTCCCTGGAGATCGGAGGCTGAGGGGTGACTTACAGAGCTTTATAAAATCATGACAAGTATGGATAGGGTAAATAGACAAGATTTTTTCCCCAGGGTGGGGGTGTCTAAAACTAGAGGGTATAGGTTTAAGGGGAGAGGGGAAAGATATGAAACGAACTAAAGGGCAACATTTTCACACAGAAGGTGGTGCACGTATGGAATGAGCTGCCAGATGAAGTAGTGGGGGCTGGTACAATTACAACATTTAAAAGGCATCTGGATAGGTATTACAATAGGAAGGGTTTAGAGGGGTATGTACCAAATGCGGTCAAATGAGTCTAGATTAATTTAAGATATCTGGTTGACATGGATGAGTTGAACTTAAGAGTCTGTTTCTGTGCTGTACGTCTCCATTATTCTATGACCCTATAATTGACAATGGCTTCATGCTCGTTGTTAGTCTGTTAATTCCAGGTTCTTTATAGAATTCAAATCCCACCATTAGTCAAACGGGATTTGAACACAGCTCCTCAGAACATTAGCTTAATTTCTGGATTATTAGTCTAATGATAACACCACTAGGCTAATGCCTTCAAAGGGTTGGTTGCATTGAGGTTTGATGTGTGTTACGTGCACTATAAATCATACTATAGTACTTATAAATATGTTGTGATTTACAATTCTAAGTTTCCTTCTCTCTCTTTGTGTGAATCAAATGCTTATTGTTTGCACCTCTTTAGACAAGGCAAGCATTTTGTGATTAGGTTTTTATTTGCTTGAGCTGATGACATGAATGGTTTCAATTAAATAAAGAGAACACAGACACTGACAGTAACCCATTTTTTCTAGTTTCTGGTATAGAAACATAGAAACAAAGTACAGGAATAGGCCATTTGGCACTTCGAGCCTGTTCCACTATTCAATATGATCATGGCTGATTTAATTTGTCAATGCTTTATTCCCATGTTCTCCCCATACCCCTTGATAGTTTTAATATTCAAAAATTATTCTTTCTTGAATATATATGGTGCCTTGGACCCCACAACCTACTGTGGTAGAGAATTCCAAAGATTCACTACACTTTGAGTGGAAGAAATTATTTCCTCATCTCAATCCTAAATGGCCTATCGTATAAGCTGAGACTGTGATTCCTGGCTCTAGAGTCCCCAACCAGGAAAACCATCTCCCTGCATCATCTGCCCAGCGCTGTTAAGATGTTGTATGGTTCAATCAGATCTCATCCTTCTGAATTCTAGTCAATACAGGTGAAATTGAGTTGCTCCTCATATGACAATCCTGCCACCTCTGCTGGGTCCTGTATAACTGCAGTAATACATCTCTACTTAGAATTATAAAATCCCTACAGTGTGGAAGCAGGCCACTTGGGCCATCAAGTCCACACCAACCCTCCATACAGGACCCCACCCAGACCCAACACCCTACCCTTTCACCCTGGATTTTCCATGGCTAATCCACCAAGCCTTCAATTCTTTGAACTGTGGGAGGAAACTGGAGGAAACCCATGCACACATGGAGAGAATATGCAAACTCCACACAGTCACCTGGGGGTAGAATTGAATTCAGGTTCCTGGCACTGTGAGGCAGCAGTGCTAACCACTGAGCCACCATGCCACCCCCACTGCTGATCTCAAATACAATGAAAATCAATATACCATTTGCCTTCCAAATTGCTTGCTGCACCTGCCTGTCTACTTTCATTAAGTGATGCACAAAGAATCAGTGATCCCTTTCTACATTCACATTTCCCAGCATATCACGATTGAAATAATACTCTCCCTTTCTGTTATTTCCATCAAAGCATATAACTTCACATTGAGCCATATTGTAATGCATCTGCCATGTGTCTGCTCAATCACTCAACTTGTCTAAATCAACTTGAAGCCTCCAAGAATTGTGCTCAACATGAGGTGGGATGGGACAGTCCTTTTTTGGTAATATTGTACTGATGATTTAAAGGGCCAATCTTCAGAGTAGTTTGTACACTTGCTATAAGCAGCCCTAAATAAAACAGTTATAAACACAGGTATAAATACAAAGTAAATAGCCCAAGTTTTAATTGTGAGACATCCCAGCTGGACCATCAGCATGGGCATCCCTGGAACCATTTGCTCAGCTTCTGGATTCATATGTAAGTGGGAGCTTCTTGATAATTGGAGGGCCATTGCAGCTCTCAAGAAGTATTGAACCTGTTCATGTTCACCACTATTGGGATGGCAAGATCTGGGCCATCATATCCAAGCTCATATTCCTGCATGCAAGAGATCTTCAAGTAAAACTGCAGTGAAATTGTTAACATAAAATGTGTTTTTAGTATCTTATCACTCTGTGTTTTAGTTATGTGGTTTAGTTTTTATTTTGCTTTGAAACAGCATGAAAGAAAATCTGACAAAGTAGAAATGCACACTGTACACGGGAGTTTTAATATGTTATTAGTCAATCGTCAGTGGTGGTTCACTCAGTTTCTGCTAAAACAATTTTTTAAAATAAAATGCTGTGCATGCTGGGATTCTGAAATATGCTGAAGAATCTGGCAGCATCTGTGCAGAAAGTGAATTAGTGATGCCAAGGCATATACGTATTTGGGACAAATAGTGGAAAATAGGATTAGAATAATTAGGTAATCAAACAAAAAATAAAAAAGAACTGCGGATGCTGGAAGTCAGAAACAAAAACAAAAATAAAAATTACTGGAAAAACTCAGTAGGTCTGGCAGCATCTGTGGAGAGAAGGCAGAGTTAACATTTTCGGTCCGGTTCTGAAGAAGGGTCACTGGCCCCGAAACATTAACTCTACATTCTCCTCATAGAATAGTTAGGTAATTGATTTTCATGTCTGAAGAAGGGTCTAGGCCCGAAACGTCAGCCGTCCTGCTCCTCTGATGCTGCTTGGCGTGCTGTGTTCATCCGGCTCTACACCTTGTTATCTCAGATTCTCCAGCATCTGCAGTTCCTACTATCTCTGAAACATAGTTAGGTAATTGCTTACTGACTGGGTTGGCCCATGGGCCTTTTTTCCGTGCTGAAGAACTTTATGACTCTTACATTTCTTCTGAATTCTGAAGGGGGGTCGTATCGGAGCCGAGACGTTAACTGTTGTTTGTCTCTCTTCGGATAGTGAGCTTCTTTAATATTTTCTGTATTTTGATTTTGTTATACCACAATCCTATGCGGCGGGACTGTCCAAGATGGCGGTTGTGAAAGTGGTCTATCTCGCCGCTTTGTACCCAGGGTGCCGGGCGGCGCGCAGTTGCTGACGCTGACAATATGGCTGCCGTTGAGTTGGCAGAACCGGGATTGGGGTAGTAAGTGAGGGACGGCGGAGGAGTAACAACAACAACAACAACAACAAGTAGTAGCGCCGCCGACGACAGAGTCGGCCGAGTATTTGATTGCCTCCGCTGTGTTTCGACCTCTGTTCTTCTTCATTGGGTTATCGACACCTGTCCGAGAGGCTCGGGGCCTACGGCGCGGTGCGGGGGGAGGAAGCCAGGGACTCGGGTAACCCGCTGGCCGTCTGCTCACATCCGCCGCTGGTTAGCCATTTCTCCGTTCCTCTTCATCACCCCCAACTCCCTGCCGGCACCATGTCCTCCTGGTTTGGTGGGATCGGCTCGGGCCTGGGGCAATCTCTGGGTCAGGTCGGGGGCAGTCTGACTTCCCTGACTGGCCAGATCTCTAGCTTCACCAAAGACATGTTGGCAGAAGGCGCCGAGGAGGTGCAAGGTGAGAACCCGCTCAGAATTATAAGGTTTTGAAAACTAAAAAATGAGACGTGTCCAATTTGAGGTGGTAGTGACATTTGTAAATCGATGGTTTATTTGGTTTGCATGAGCTACATTCCCCCATATCCTCCACAACAGCTGTTTGGACAAGTGTCGTTGCAACTGCTGTTAAGATTTATAATGTTCCCGGTTGTCCTGATCTGGACAGATCAACAGAGTTTATTGTTTATTTGGCTTACAGATTAGTGGTGTTGTGAAGTTGGCAAAACTGGGAAAAATAAGGAAGTGTTTTTCATGTGGAACTGGAGCTCCTGCCAAATGCCCTATGGCATTATCAGGTTGTTTTAGATTCGGAATTGGATCTAGATTTACAATGAAAATACAATATATATATATACATTGTTTGCCCTGTTTCGTTCACGTCTTATTGTGTGTGATCTTTGCTGGCATAGTGCTTTACATAAGATCAGTCTGCAATAATTTCTGGTATGCAGTGATATGTCCTATCAGACTGGAAACACTAACGAGAGACTATAGAATGTTTATAGAACTTGGCTTATTGATGATTAATGGATATGTGAAAGGGCTGTGACAGGAAATCCAGCAATTAGAAGCTGATCAATTTAACCTCAGTGGTGGGAAAACTTCCCGAAACAATAATTTTAGACAAAAATAGAAATGCCAGAACAAGTGTAGGTTAATTTAGGAAAAGTGAGCATGGATTAGTTAAGGAAGAATTGTGTTTGACTAAGTTGGAAATTTTGAATAAGGTAATTGATGAGGGTAATGCTGTTGATGTAACATGGTGTTCTAAAAATATTTAATTGAGGTGCTGCACCACAGACTTGTAAGGGAAGGAATAAAAGGGAAAAGTGCAACGTGGATATAAAATTGAGTGAAACGAAAGAGAGGATAGTTTTTTTTCGAAACAGATGAAGGTTCATAGTAGAACTTCCCCAGAAATGGTTGGACCCCTTTTTCTTTGTGAAATATATTAATGACATAGATCATAAAACTTAAGAACAGTAGGCTGGTTTGCCCCTCGGGCCTGTTCCACCATTCACTAGAATCGTGGTTTATCCAACATTTCTACGTTCACGCCTTCTCTCTGTAACCTTCGATTCCCCTATTGATCAAGAATCTATCTATCTCACCCTCATATATACACACAAGAACTCTGTCCCCACAGCTCTGTATGACAAGGAGTTCCAAAGATCCAGAACCCTCTGAGAAAAGAAATTCATCCTCATCTCAGTTTTAAATTTGGTGGCCCTTAATTCTGACACTATGCTCTCTGGTCCTAGACTGTCCCATGAGGGGAAACATCCTCTGAGCATTTACCTGTCAAGCCTCTTAAGAATTTATGTTTCAGTGAGATCACCTCTCATTCTTCTGAACTTAAGTGAGTAGAGTCCCAACCTGTTCAGCCTTTGCTGATAAGACAATCTGTCCATATCAGGGATCATATGAGTGAACCTTCTTAGAACTGTCTGCAATGAAATGATATCTTTCCTTAAATAAGGGGACAAAACTGCATATAGTACCCCAGATATGATGTCACCTGCACCTTGAACAGTTGCAGTACGACTTCCTTTCCTGTCCTGCAACCCCCTTGAAATAAGGGCCAACGTTCCATTAGCCTTCCTGATTACCTGCTGCATCTATGCGCTAGCTTTCTGTATTTAGTTTTCAGGTACCACCTAGTCCCTTTGTGTTTCAACTTTAGTCCATTTAAATAATACTCTTCTTTTGTTCTCCCTTGTAAAATGAACAACTTCACGTTATTCTCATTATATTCCGTTTTTCACCATTTTACCCACTTATTTATTCTATTGCTATGTCCCTGTAAACTGTTTGTATCCCTTTCTCAACTTGCCTTTCCACCTATTTTTGTAATCTGCAAATTTAGGTACAGTACATTTGTTTCCTTTCTTGAAGTTATTCATATATATTGTAAATAGTTGCAGTCCCAGCACTGATCCCTGTGAAACTGAACTGGTTATATGTTGCTGAAAAAGAATCCCTTATCCCTACTTGCTGTTTCCTGCCCATTAGCCAATTCTGTATCCACATCGAAATATTACCTCCAACACCATGCCTGTTATGACAACATTTTGTGAGGTACCTTGTCGAACACATTCTAGAAGTCCCAGTGCAACACATCTTCCTATTCAGGTTGAGACTTTGTTGAACAACTCCAATCAAATTTGTCAAACATGATTTCCCTTTCATTAAGCCATGAAAGCTAGAACTCCCTTTGATTAGATTATGATTTTCCAAATATTCTGCTGTTACTTCCTTAATAACCAACTCCAACAATAGATGTCAGGGGAAGTGGTCTGCTTTTGGCCTCCCTTCCCTTTTGAATAGGAGTGCAAAATTGGCAATTTTCCAATCCACCAGTAATTCTCCAGAATCCAAGAAGTTTAGAAAATAGTAATGAATGCATCCACTATCTCTGTAGCTGCTTCTTTTAGGGTGCAGGCCATCAGGGTTAGGGGCTTATTTGCTTTTAGCCCTATTAGTTTGTCTGATACTAGTCCTTGGTGTACAAGGACATCTTCCAAATTTGTAGATAATACAAACTTGGAAGTATGATGAACTGAGAGGGGAATGGTATAGAACTTTAGAAGGATGTAGACAAATTGGTGGAATGGGTAGACAAGTGGCTGACTTAATTTTAGAACATTGATACATGAGACATTGATCAAAATCGAGAAAATTGAATGTCAAGGAATATGAAGTGTTCTTGTATAAAACACTGCTCTTAATGGGAGTGTTGAATCCTGTTCTGAGCTCCACATTTTGCAAAGAATGTATAAACATTAGGGAGTACAGAAAAGCTTTATGAGGATGGTTCTAGGGATGAGAAACTTCAGTCACGTGAAGAGGATGTAGAGAGCGTACAAAGGGATCTCACAGGTTAAGTGAGTGGGCTAAGATCTGGCATATGGAGTATAATGTGGGAAAGTGTGACTGTCCATTTTGGCAGAAAGAATAAAAAGTCCTAAATGGTGAGAGGTTGCATGACACTGAGATGCATAGCAATCTGGATATCCTAGTGCAGAAGGTTAGTATGTAGGTAAAGCAAGTAATCAGAAAAGCTAATAGAATGTTATATTTTATTGCAAGGGGAATTGAATGCAAGAGTAGGAAAGTTGTGTTTCAGTTAGAGTAAGTGGTAAGTTCATCTACAATGAATGCAGGAATGATTGGATTGCCTTCTGCGGAAAGGCCGGGCCTACATTCTCTTTCAAGGTTAGTTTAGAAGAGGCAGAGGTGACTTGATTGTAATATTTAAGGTCCTGAGAAGACTTGACCTGATGGATATGAAAAGGATGCTTTCTCTTGTGGGAAAATCTAGAACTGAGGGTCATAATTCAAAAATAAGTGGTTGCCCATTTAAAACAGATGATTTTTGTTTTTCTCTAAGGGTTGAAAGTCTTTGGAATTCCAAAGAAATTGGACCAGGAATAGGCCATCTGGCCTATCGAGCCTGATCCGCTATTCAATCAGATCATGGCTGATCTTTTGTGACTCAGCTCCACTTACTTACCCTCTCACTATGACCCTTAATTCCTTTACTGTTCGAAACTATGTACCTTTTCCTTAAAAAACGTTTAACAAGGTAGCCTCAATTGCTTCACTGGGTAGGGAATTCCACAGATTCACAACCCTTTGGGTAAAGAAGTTCCTCCTCAATGCAGTCCTAAATCTGTTGTCCTTATTTTGAGGCTATACCCCCTAGTTCTAGTTTCACCCACCAGTGGAAATAACCTCCCTGCTTCTATCTTACCTCTTCCCTTCATTATTTTATGTGTTTCTATAAGATCCCTCCCTTGCTCTTCTAACTTCTATTGAGTATAGTCCCAGTCTACTCAATCTCTCCTCATAAGCCAACCCCCTCTTCTGGAATCAACCTAGTGAATGCCCTCTGCACTCCCTGCAGTGTCAGTCCATCCTTTTTCAAGGAAGGAAACCAAAACTATACACAATACTCCAGGTGTGGCCTCACCAGCCCCCTAGACAGCTGCAGCATAACCTCCCTATTTTTAAACTCCATCTCTCTAGCAATGAAGAACAATTTCCTCCTCAAGAACTAAATAATGGGTATCCCATTTAACACAGTTCTCTCAAAAGATTGTCAATGTTAGGAATTCCCCTCTCTAGAGAGCAGTCAAGGCTTAGTAATTGGATTTATTAAAGGCTGAGAGAGACAGATTTGTGAATGATAAGGGAGTCAAAGGTTACAGGCAAAGGAGAGGGTGGGTCAGAGATAGGAGAGTGGATTCATGATCACTATCAAATCAGCCATGAACTTATCAAATGGCAGAGCGTGGTCAGGGAGCCAAATGGCCTACCCTTGCTACCAACTCTAATGATCTTGTCTTCTAAAAGTTTAGCTTAGTGGGCTGGGTGAAGGGAGGAAAATACCACATGCAACTGAATGGATGGATTCTACCTTAGTGATAAAGCACTCTATGAGCTCCTGTCACTTATTGGAAATAAAAGTAGAAGAGGTGGGGAGGACGGTTGCCTTCTGAAATTGTGCAATTTTGGCCAAGCAAAGCAAGACCTGATGTGAGTAAAGTGGTTCAGCCAGGTTTGCTTTTGAAAGTCAATCTATCATGCTATTTTCTATGTAGTAATCTCACCAAGGTAAGAATAGTGTGAAGAAAGTGTGATGTATTGTTTTTGGATTCAGAAGGCAGATGGAAATGTGTAAGTTCTGTGAATTTTTAAAAATTAAGATGAGAAAATCAACTTGAAAAAGTCACCTCAATACAGCACTTTCAGGTAAGTAAGTAATTACAGTCAAATTCATGGGAGAATTTCTGTAGTGCCAATAGATAAAATGTTCATACTGTTGGATTTATCACAGGCAGAGCAAATACATTAAGGCATTAATTTAGTGTTGCCTTCCGAACAAAACGTTCAAAATTTTAGTTCAGATGAACACTGCTTCAGTTCAGAAGAAGATCGGTTTTTTTCCCCTCCTGGCAGGAGAACCAAGATTTATTCAGTTCAGGGGAACCAGTCACCACAGCAAAGATGATTCCTAGTCTGTATACTTTCCAAACCAGGATAGTCTGAATAGAAATCTTCAAGTTGTTAGAATTTAAAAAAAATTAGGCCACCAGAGTTTTAAAAAAATAGTTCATGCTAGTGGACTTGGAAAAGAATCGTAAAAACAAATCTCAACAGTCCAGAGAAATATACAAGAAAGCATCAAGTAAGTGAAGTCCTCAACTGAGATATGAATGATATTTCTCTGGGATCGACTTAATAAGCAGAAACTTGTAATGCTGATTTTGTCTATTTCTCTGTGTTGGAGCAAGCTGGAAAAATTAAGCTTTTTTGTGCAAGGTCTTTGAAAGGCTTATGTTAAAATGTTTGACTTTATTGGATTTACTCCTAGTGACTATGGTAGATTAATGTAATTAATGAATGTATAGTTTTAAAAGTAATTTTCAGTTATATTTGTTGAGTTGCTTGCTCCAAATTAAAAATGCATATATTTTTGAAATCATTCTATTTCAGCTATATTAATGACTGGATTACTATTCTTAAGAAGAATTTGGAATAATTTTAAATGCAAAAGTAAAGAAAATATTGTTCTTAAAAAGCTGCCCGATTGTGATGGTTCATGGTAGATTGTGTGCTCGGTGAAATGCAAGTTGAAGTTGAAAACAAGTGAAGTTTGCACTTGAGTTGCTGCTGAGGGTCAAACTTTGTGATTTCGGTTTTCACTCGAAGCAGTAATCAAGCAAGTATTTTGGCTAATGGTAGAAAGTCTTAATTAAAAAGATCTCTGGGAGGGAAACAGGAGATGTGTGTAGATTGTAAAATGATGCATTGTGACTAGAGTCACTTTGGTGATGTGTGCATTGTGTGGCTTTGTGGTTTTCTACTTCATTACTTTTGCTGCTACTGTACTGCTTACAAACCCATCTGGTTCACTAATGTCTTTTGAGGGGAGAAAATCTGCCATTGTCACCCATTCTGGCCAACGTGTGATCCAGATCCACAAATGTGACTGTCCCTTAACTCCCATCTAAGATGGTTGTGAAAGAGAGTCAGTTCAAGGACAGTTGGGGATGGGCAGCAGCCTTGTCAGTGACGCCCACATCTCATGAGAATTAAAAAAAAGCCTCCTAAAGGGCATAGCTGTTAGAATTGTTCTGAAGTGACAGAAGTAAAAAGGGAAAAACTATTTGACCTCATCCTCACCAATCTGCCTGCTACAGATGCATCTAACAGTATCTGTATTGGTAGAAGTGACCTCCATATGAATACTGTGAAGATGCCTTCACATTGATTATACCCTCCGTCGCGTTGTGGCATTATCACCACGCTAAATGGGATAGATTTCAAACACATGTAGCAAGTCAAGTCTGGTGATCTATGAGGTGCTGCTGTCCATCAGCAGCATTAGAATTGTATTCAGTCACTAACCTCATGACCCAACATATTTCTCTCTCTACTGTGACCATTAAACCAGGACTTCAAAAACAGACCATTTGATAGCACTAGGCGTACTTCAAAATGAGATTTCAACCTGGTGAAGTGACAACAGGATTATTTGCATGCCAAGCAGCAAAAGCAGAATGTAATACACAAAGCTAAAAGATTCCACAGCTAGTGGAACAGATCTAAGCTCTCCAGTCCCACCAGATCTAGTTATCGATGGTAGTGGACAATTAAACAACTCCCTGGAAGAGCAGGCTCCACAAATATTCCTGTCCTCAGTGATGGAAGAGCCAACATGTGAGTGCGCACATCAAGTCTGAAGCATTTTTGGCGATCTTTAGTTGATGTGCCAAGTGGATAATCCATTTTGGCTTCTTCCAGAGGTGCTAGACATCGCAGGTGATTTTCATCACTGAATTTGATTAACTCCCCCATGTGGTGTAAAGAACTGGTTGAAGGCAGTAGATACTTTAAAAGTTTTGAGTCTTGAAAACATTCCTAGAATAGTCCTGAAGACATGTGCTTCAGAACTTCCACCTTTCTAGCCAAGCTGCATGTACAGCTGCGAAGTTGGCATCTACCAGCAATGTGAGGAGTGATCTAACTATGTCATGTACATAGAGACCAGGGCAAATCCAACCAGGCCAATCACTGCCCCGTCAGCCAATTGTCAATTGTCTGACAATTCATTAAAAGGGTATTGTGCGCTGCTATGAAGCAGCACTTCCTTAGCAATAAGCTGGCCACTGATGTACAGTTTGGGTTCCACCAGAGCCACTCAGCTCCTGACCTAATTGCAACCTTCATTCAAACATGGACATAGAACATAGAATAGTACAGGCCCTTCGGCCCACAATGTTGTGCCAACCTATTATCCTACTCTAAGTTCAAACTACCCTGCATACCCTTCATTTTACTGTCATCCATGTGCCTATCCAAGAGTCGCTTAAATGTCCCTAATGTATCTGACTCTACTCCACTGCCGGCAGTGCATTCCACGCACCCACCACTCTCTGTGTAAAGAACCTACCTTTGACATTTTCCCTAAACTTCTTTCCAATCACCTTAAAATTATGCCCCCTCGTAATAGTCATTTCCGCCCTGCGAAAAAGTCTCTGGCTATCCACTCTATCTATGCCTCTCATCATCTTGTACACCTCTATCAAGTCACCCCTCATCCTTCCTCACTCCAATGAAAAAAGCCGTAGCTCCCTCAGCCTTTCCTCATAAGACCTGCCCCCAGTCCAGACAGCATCCTGGTAAATCTCCTCTGCGCCCTCTCTAAAGCTTCCACATCCTTCCTATAATGAGGCCACCAGAACTGAACACAAATTCCAAGTGTGGTCTAACCAGGGTTTTATAGAGCTGCAGCATAACCTCAAGGCTCTTAAACTCAATTCCCCTGCCAATGGAAGCCAACACACCATACACCTTCTTAACAACCCTATCAACTTGGGTGACAACTTTGAGGGATCTATGGGTGTGGACCCCAAGATCCCTCTGTACCTCCACACTGCCAAGAATCCTGCCACTAACCCTGTATTCTGCATTCAAATTTCCCTGAATCCCATGCCTCCTTATTTTGTGACTGAGCCTACCAGCTACCCCATCCTCTGATCTGTAGCTCTGGTTCCCATTCCCCCTGCCAAACTAGTTTAAACCCTCCTGAAGAGCTCTAGCAAACCTCCCACCTAGGATATTGATGCCCCTCCAGTTCAGGTGCAACCCGCCCTTCTTGTACAGGCCCCACCTTCCCCAGAAGGTATCCCAATGATCCACATATCTGAAGCTCTCACTCCTACACCAGCTCTGTAGTCACGTGTTCAGCTGCACTCGCTCTCTATTCCTAGCCTCACTAACCCATAGCACCGGTATGAATCCTTCTGAGCCACAGACTCAGGCCCAGTGCCAGAGGCCTGGCTGTTATGGCTTTCCACTGGTAGGACCCCCCAACAGTATCCAGAGCAGTATACTTGTTATTGAGGAAACAGCCACAGGATCCCTGCACTGTCTGCCTATTCCCTTTCCCTCTCCTGATGGTCACCCTTTATCCTGTAACTTGGATGGGACAACCTCCCTATAACTCCTAAATATCAGCCCCTCTGCCTCCCGAATGATCCAGAGTTCATCCAGCTCTAGCTGCAGTTCCCTAACATGGTCTGTGAGGAGCTGAAGTTGGGTGCACTTCTCGCAGGTGAAGTCAGAAGGGACACTACTGGTGACCCATAACCTCCCACATCCTACAAGAGGAGCATGCAACTGCTCTAGCTTCCATTCCTTCTACTCTAGATTGCCAAAGAGATAAAAAGAAAAAAATAGGAAGCGTAAATTACCGACCCTCCACACAGTCTTTTTTTTAAGTTAGAGGAGGAGGATGGGTAGGAGACACTATACGTGTAGTGTTTTGAGTTTAGCCACTGCCCGAATATATTAGTTCAATTACCCGGCTGCCCCGTCTCGCGCCCTCACCACTCTTGCCGCTGAATTAGAGGCCACTGTTTAACGAGGCAAGTTTTTTTATAGAAAAGCTGGATTACATAATTGAGGTGAGAATAACTGCCCTTGACACCAAGGCTGAATTTGACCAGATGTGGTATCAGGGACTTCCAGCACATCTGGAGTCAATAGGAAAGAGCTGGGAAATTCTCTGCTGGTTGGAATCATAGTTCTCAGAAGAAAAGGTGGTTGTGCCTGTGGTTGTGGGAGGTCAGTCTTCTTTGTTTCAGGACCTCTCAGCGGATATTGCTCATGTTACTGACCTTAAGCTGCTTCATCAATGACCTTCCTGGAATCAAAAGGTCAGAGATAGAAATGTTTTTTGTTGATTGAATAGGTTTAGCATCATTCACCTCACCTCAGATACTGATGCAGTCCAGCCTCAATGCAACAAGACTTGGGCAACATCCATGCTTGGGCTGACAAGTGGCAAGTAACACTCATACAACGCAAGTACCAGTCATTGACCATCTCCAACAATGTAAATCCTTTGACAGCCAATGTCATTAATATCACTGTATAACCCCGCTGTCAACATCTTGTGAGTTCCTATTGAGCAGAAACTGAACTGGACTAATTATGTAAATACTATGATGCAAGAGCAGGTCAGAGTCTAGGAATGCTGTAGCAAGTAACTTACCTTCTGATTTCTCAAATCTATGAGGCACAGTCAGTGTGATAGAATACTACCCACACACTTGGATGAGAGCACCCCCAACAACACTGCAAAAAGCTTGGCAATATCCAGGATAAAGCAGCCCATTTGATTTGGACCACACTTATAACACCAAAATTGGTGGTATGGCGGACAGTGAAGAAGGCTATCTAAGATTACAAAGAGAAGCATTTGGGCTGAGGAGTGCCAGATGGAGTTTAATTTAGATAAATCTGAGGTATTGCACTTTGATAATATGAACAAAGACAGGGTGTATACAATTAATGGTAGGTCCCTGAGGAGTATTGAAGAACAGAGAGATCTAGGGTGTTCGGGTACATAATTCTTTGAAATTTGTGTCATAGGTCGACAGGGTGATTAAGAAGACTTTAGCATGCTTTCCTTCATTGCTCAGACTTTTGAGTGTAGGAGTTGGGACGTCATGTTGAGGTTGTATGAGATGTTGGTCAGGTCAGTTCTGGAGTACTGTGTGCAGTTCTAGTTACCCTGTTATAGGAAGGATTATTAAACTGGAGAGGGTTCAGGAGAGCTTTACAATGATGTTACCAGGAATGGAGGATTTGAGTTAAGAGGAGAAGCTGGATAGACTGAGACTATTTTCTGCTGGAGCATAGGAGGTTGAGGGGTAATCTTATTGAGGTTTATAGTATCACGAAAGGCATAGATAAGCTGAATTTTGAGGGTCTTTTCCCTAGGATGAGGGAGTTCAAAACTAGGGGGCATATTTTTAAGGTGAGAGGAGAAAGATTTAAAAAGGACGTGAGGGGCAAATTTTTTTTTTAAACACAGTAGTTCGTGTGTGGAATGAACTGCCAGAGAAATTGGTGGATGCAGATACAGATACAACTTTGAAAAGACATTTGGTTAAGTACATGAATAGGAAAGGTTTGGAAGGATATGGGGCAAGCGCACGCAGACAGGTGGCCAGGATTAGTTTAGTTTGGGAGCATATTCAGTGTGGTCCGGTTGGACTGAAGGGTCTGTTTCCATGCTGTATGACTCCTTGACTGTAAAAGTGCAGCAATGTGGATCGTCTACAAGGTGAACTGCGACAACTTACCAAGGCTCCTTCTACCTTTAGAAGGACATTAGCAGCAGATATATTCAAACACTGACACTGTAAGTTCCCCTCTAAATCACTCACCTTTCTGACTGGAAACTATATCACTGTTCCTTCAGTGCCACTGGAACTCCCTGCCTCATCAGGCATCATCAGAGGAGCAGGAAAGTTGACGTTTCTGGTCTGGACCCTTCAGAAATGGGGGAGGAGAAGGGGGCTTTGAAAAATATAGAGGGTGGTGGGCAGTGATAGAAGGTGGATAATGGAGCAGATAGGTGGGGGAGAAGACGGACAGGTCAAGGAGGTGGGGATGGAGCTAGTAAAGGTGACTGTAGGCAGGAAATGTGGGTGTCAGTGAGATGGGAGGAGCGGATAGGTTGGGGAGAAGATGGACAGATCAAGGAGGTGGGGATGAGAGGGGTCTTGGGATGAGGTCGGGAGTGGGGAGATTTTGAAGCTAGTAAAACCCACATTGAGACCATTGCGTTGTAAGGTTCCCAGGCGGAATATGAGGTGCTGTTCCTCCAGTTTCCAGGTGGCATCGTTGTGACATTAGAGGAGGCCCAAGATGGACATGTCATCCAGGGAGTGGGAGGGGGAGTTGAAGTGGTTTGCGACTGGGAGGTTTTGTCGTTTGTCGTTTGTCGTTTGTCGTGAACCGAGCGTAGGTGCTCCACAAAGTGGTCTCTGAGCCTCCACTTGGTTTCCCTGATGTAGAGGAGGCTGCATCAGGAACAGCGGATACAATATACCACATTAGCGGATGTGCAGGTGAACATCTGTTTAATGTGGAAGATGTTTTTGGGGCCTGGGATGGAGGTGAGGGGGGAGGTGTAGCACTTCCTGCGGTTGCAGGGAACGGTGGTGGGGCTGGAGAGGTGTGTGGAGCGGACGAGGGAGTCGCAGAGAGAGCAGTCCCTCCAGAAGGCAGATAAGGGTGGGGAGGAAAATATATCCTTCTTGGTGGAGTCAGATTGCAGGTGGCTGTTCGGGATGGCTCATGATAGGATGATGGCCTTGCTGCCTAGGCAAGCTATGAATTTATAAAAGTCATTTATGTACCTCATCTCCTGTATTTCCATATTTCTCATTTGTTCATGGATAGTCTCATTGGAAACATGTACTTAAAACAAAAAATGCTGGAAATTACAGCGGGGCAAGCGGCATCTGTGAAGAGAGAGCAAGCTAATGTTTCGAGTCTCGATGATTCTTCATCCAGCTCTGATGAAGAGTCATCTAGATTAAGTATTAGTTTGGCATCTGTTCACAGATGCTGCTTGACCAACTGTGATTTCCAGCATCTTTTATTTTAAGTACATGTTTCCAATGAGACTATCCATAAGCAAACAAGAAATATGGAAATATAGGAGATGAGGTACGTTGTGATTTCCAGCAACTTTTGTTTTCAGTACAGATTCCAGTATCTGCAGTAATTTGCTCCCACATTGGAAATATGCTGCGTTTAAATCCAGTGAAGGGATTTTGCCATTTTATGTTCACATCCTGGTGCTGTTCCTAGTCTGGCATTTACTGCAGTGACTATTTGCTCCATTCTGATTCTGACATACAGGATGATTAATTTTGTGATGCTTGATTTACCTAATGAGTATAAACGTATCAGCAGTCAACAGATGATCATTGCTGAAATCACTAACAGTTTGCATTTCAGTCCTCCAGTTTAATCCCACTGTGTTTGATTGGATTTTTTTAAAGCACCTCATTAGCATTCAAAACAAAACTATTGTAATCAAAATGAAGAAATTTGTCATTTCCACCAAAGGGATGTGTGTACGAGGAAAGATTGTTCGTCTAATAGATGAGCCCATATTCTGATGTTTCCTCTGCACGATTTTTATGAAAATTTTTTGTCATGGCATGTAGATGTCGCTGATATAGCCAGTATTTATTGCCCATCCCTAATTGCCCCAGAGAACGTGATGGTGAACCATCTTTTTGAGCTACTGTAGACGGACCAAGTGGTGTAGATACAGTCTGTTGAGGCGAGTGTTCCAGAATTTTGACTCACAGACACTGAAGGAATATCTGAGGAGATGAAAATGCAGAGCAAGGCAGTTATAAGATGGTGAGTTGATAGTGTTGAAGAGAGAAATCAAGAATATTTAAATAGGAGTGCATAACCTGTGATCCACATTCATGGCTACGGTGAGAACAGAGTTTTGAGTCAAATAAAAGCAAAATAATTTTGATGCTAGGGATCTGGAACAAACGTTGAACTTCAGTTCTGAAGAGGAGTCAAACTGGACTCAACATCAACTGTTTGTCTCTCCACATTTACTGTCAGACTTGTTGAGTTTCTTCAGTATTTTATGTATGTTTGAGTTTTTCGAGGAGTATTGAATGTCTAATCTTTAATTATGGGCAGATCTGAAACATACCAGATAGAATCACAGTTGGCATTCACAAAGAATAAATTAGAGCTAGAGTCAATTGCTGCAAAAGAAAATGTGATTTAGAGTTTTGGTAGAATGCTGAACACACACACAATGCAAAATAGAAATCAATGAAGGTGAATGTGAATGTCCAGTCTGGTCCCTATTATAGGAAGGATATTATTCAACTGGAGAGGATGAAGAAGACATTTACTAGGATGTTGCCGGGCATGGAAGGTTTGAGTTATAAGGAGAGGCTGGATAGACTTGGACTTTTTTCAGTAGAGTGTAGGAGGTTGAGAGGTGATCATGTAGAGGTGTACAAAATAATGTGAGCTATAGATAAGGTGAATGCTAGGTGTCTTTTCCCTAGCATGGGGTATTTCAAGACTAGGGGGCATAATTTTAAGGTGGGAGGAGAATGATTTTAAAAAGACACGAGGGGCAGTTTTTTTGTCCAGTGGTTCGTGCTTGGAATGAACTTCCAGAGGAAGTGGTGGATGCAGATATACTTAGAATGTTTTAAGAGCCATGAAGATGTTTAAGTAGTATTTAGATGAGCTTCTTCGCTGGATTTAACTGCAGCATATTTCCAATGTGGGAGCAAATTACTACAGATACTGGAATCTGTACTGAAAACAAAAGTTGCTGGAAATCACTGATCCAAAAGTTAAATGCTGTGGATGTTGGAAAAATGCTGGAAACACCGAGCAGGTTTGGCAGCATTTGTGGAGAGAGAGAAACACCGATTCGTGAACAGATTTTTTTTTCCCTTTATTCATTCACAGGATGAGGGGCTTTGCTGCTTGGGCCAGCATTTGTTGCCCATCCCTAATTGCCCAGAGGGCAGTTAAAAGTCAACCACATTGCTGTTGGTCTGGAGTCACATGTGGGGCAGACTAGGTAAGGATGGCAGTTTCCTTCACTAAAGGACATTAGTGAACCAGATGGGTTTTTCTGACAATCGACAATGAATTCACGGTTATCGTTAGATTCTTAATTCCAGATAGTTATTGAATTCAAATTCCAACATCTGCCGTGGAGGGATTCGAACCCAAATCTCCCAATTAATAGTCCAGTGATAATACCACTAGGCTGTCGTCTCCCCTTACTTAACTGCTCTTCACAGTGCTAGGATATGTGAATGGATAGTAATTCAGAGCAAAAGTATTTGAATTGAAGAGAAAAATGCAGCTGAATGAATCCCTAAAAATGCAGTTGGTGAGTATGATGATAAAGGTCTTATGAGGAAAGGCTGAGGGACTTGGGTCTGTTCTCATTGGAGAGAAGAAGGCTAAGAGGGGATTTAATAGAGACATACAAGATGATCAGAGGATTAGATAGGGTGGACAGTGAGAGTCTTTTTCCTAGGATGATGACGTCGGCTTGTACGAGGGGGCATAGCTGCAAATTGAGGGGTGATAGATTTAAGACAGATGTCAGAGGCAGGTTCTTTACTCAGAGAGCGGTAAGGGCGTGGAATGCCCTGCCGGCCAATGTAGTTAACTCAGCCACATTAGGGGCATTTAAACAGTCCTTGGATAAGCATATGGATGATGATGGGATAGTGTAGGGGGATGGGCTTAGATTAGTTCACAGGTCGGCGCAACATCGAGGGCCGAAGGGCCTGTTCTGCGCTGTATTGTTCTATGTTCTATGTTCTATGTTCTATGTTCTATGTTCTAAACTAAGGTAGCCAAATTCCTCTTTAAAGTTGGTTCATATACTTGCAGAAGACTAGAGTTCACTCATGGGAATACAAAGATGGAAAAATATTTTTTGAGTTTTATGTGACAATCCTTTGGAGAACAGTGAGTACTTACGTGGAACTTCGTCTCTTGAGATGGTCACTGTACTCGAGGAGGATTCATATTGCAGTATAGCTATGCCATACCTCCTTTATTTATATAAAATAAACATGCCCGAATCTTGGTCTAAGTCCAGTTGATCAGTTAGCTTTAAAGCAGAATAAGTTGCTGAAAAAAGGTATTCTAGATCACTTTTACATGGCTGGAGGGCACAGTTTTAACATTGGGAACAGGAGGTTTAGATAGGATTTGAGAGACAAAAATTGACCCAGAGGGTGATAGACATTTGGAACTCAACGCCTAAAGTGTGGTCAGAGGCAGGAGCCATGAAGATGTTTAAGTAGTATTTAGATGAGCACTTGAAACACTATAGAATACAAGACTACGCATCAAGTGTTGGAAAATAGAATTTCAGTAGATAGATACTTGATGACTGTCATGGATGCAATGGGTCTAAGGTCCTTTTCCATGCTGTAAAAACTCTGACTCTCTATGACTGTTTATCCTGACATGTCAACTTAAATTACATGCTCAAGTCCATAGTGCACCATGAACTTGCAGTCTTCAGAATAATCCAGAACTGTAATCACTTTGGAGGTTTCAGTGATCATAAGTTGGGAGTTACTCTGCATTTGTAGCACTTCCACTCCCAGTTTGAAAACTGATTCCCCAGTGTACATCCTTGTGTGATTCCTTTACTGATGCAGTTGTGATATAGGCCCTGCTGAGTTTCTCCAGCAATCTCTGTTTCAGATTTCCAGCAGCTGCAATGTTTGGTTTTGTATTAGTGTAGAGGGAATATTGCAAATAATTCAACATCCTGTATCATGACATTGGGTGAGTTTTAACTATGCCAAGATAGACGGAAATGTACAGTGCCAAGGGGCAGTGTTTTTAGGATATGTATCAGGACTATGTCAAGTACAAGTCAAGAAGAAATATATTTCATGTTAATTCAATTACATGAGGTCAATAATTGATGTGAGAACAGGGATGGTTTGAGAAATAATGACTATACATTATTGGGTTCAATATAAAACAGAAGTGGATGCGGAAGAGTCAAAAATTAGGAATCCTGGTTGTTCAGAGGAATTTCAGTAAGAAAATAAGATCTGGCCTGAATTCTGAGCAAAAGTAGTTGTGTCTTCAAAATTGAGATGGATAATGTACAAAATAAGTATATTCCAGAAGGTGAAAAATAATTTATGAAAGATAGTTTATTTAGCCACAGAACACTTCAAGAATGGTTTGGTCTCATTTGCCTTGGTTGTACAGGTATATACATATTTTGAATTTGGGCTGAGCAATCATAGTCTCAATCTGTGAATGAGACAGGGAGTAGATTTAGTAAAAAATATGACTATAAAGAGCTCAGTAAGATCTATTTTTGTGGCAGTTTGAATTTTTGCAGTTTGTTTCAAAGTATGTGTTAATATATTTTAGGGACAGAATCAAAGAATAAGACTATACAGAGAGTTTGTATATGTGTGATTGTGCAACAATATTGGGTGGTTTTTACCTGTACATACAGCAGAATAAGGATATTACATGTTGCCGAAGTGGAAGCATTTGTTATAGAGTCCATTGTTTCTTGGACGAACCTGTGGGTTAACATCCATAAGTCTGTGAAAATCTACAAAGCCACAAAGAATACCAGTAAGCATGATGGTATTTATTCATACGAGCAATGAGGCCAATGAGTGAAGAAATGGTTTGCCGAAAAATAACTGCTTAGGCTGCAGGGACAGTGCTATGTGCATTTTTGTATGTTACAGAGGGACATGGCTGATCTGATTGCAGTTTCATCCATATTTCTGCAATCCCTGATAACATTTCATCCCCTTGCTTTACAAAGGATCTGTCCACCTCAGCCTTAATAGACCCTTATTCATAGACTCTCCTTCAATTGTTTTTTTTCAGGCAGAGAATTCCAAAGAATCTAAAGGATACTCACTAGCATAATACAAAGGATAAGATTCAAGTGAAAGATTTGTAATTTGGTTTATTCTTGCTTTAATGGAGTACAGTTTTATCAACTTAAGATAAGGATCATGTTATTGGTATGACATTAAACCATGTGAAAATGAATGCCCATTTTTGTTCTGTGCTTGAACTTCAGATGCTGCCAGTGAATTGCATGTATCCAATTCCAGATTGAAGGATGTTGAAACAGCTTACTCAGCACAAAAGTCAGAGGTTTGTATATGAATGCTTTGTACTACGCGTAGTGAACTGTTGAAACTTTAGACTCTACTTGGGTAGCTGTTTAAAATGACTCAAGTTTTCCATGTTTCTTAAAACATTGGCCATTCACTTTTTTTTTGATTCTTTGATATCAGATTCATTCCGTACATTAAATCCTGATTGAAATAAATTGAGATCGTCTTCTTTCAGGTTATCCATACGTGAGTGCAGTACCCTAAGGTTTTAGCACGATTGATCATGTTGAATGTAAGACTAGATTTAACAGTTAGACATATTTTGAAATTCTGTCATCCTTGGCGTGATTCTTCTGATCCTAGAATTTTCAATTCTTCAACTTTGTTATAGGTTAAGGTCTGTAAAACTGGAATAAATTGTTAATGATAATGTGATGTTTGTGGGAAAATTTGAGTACCAAGCAATGGGGTACAGTAAACACAAGGTAGAATCCTCAATTTATAATAATACAGGCTGTAGCTGTAGAAGTCTATTCCATTAATTTTGTTGTAAGTTTTCCATAAAACATACATGAACAGTTGGGATGGAACTCTAGAGCCATTTCAATGTGGAAATTGTCGAAATGGAGAATTGGAAAGAGCTTAACGTTGCTTTTCAGGTATAGTCCTGTCTGTCTTTCAGTGGAAACTGGATTCGTTGAAGAGCAATTACGTTCTTTAATAGTTTATCAGCTAGAATGTTAATTATTTCTCCAATGCAAGTTAGTCAAAGGCAAAAATAGCTCCAGTGTTTCAGGCATTACAGCATTTGAAAATATCTGATTATAAGATGAAACACAAGAAAAACTGCAGTGACGAGGGGACCAAAATACAATGTATCCCTAAAAATTCGTAGCCTATGGTGAACAGAATTTAGTTAAATTGAGCAATTTAAAGTAAAAACTATCAAATTAAATATTCAGTCCATTTAAGTTGCTCTACTCCTAATTCCTTCATAGTGAAGTCCATTCTGAATACACCAGTTCACTAAGCCAGAGTCAAGTACTCAGTGCAGGTCATTTGCCTAAATCCATTGAGTATTTCACTGTAGTTTCAGGACAGTGATATTGCATTGGAATGTAAAAGAGTAAGAGCCCCCGGAGAGGTGTCTTGCTCCACTTCAGAGTCAGCCAGGTCATCCCATCCCAGTTTTTCCATTCGAAGACGTCCCCTGTGCAACAGAAATTTGGCTGTGCATTTATTGTAAGTTTGTGGAGTGTGAATGCATGCAGTATGGCAGCTGGATTTAAATCTATGTTATGTGCACCCCTTATGGTTTACTTTGGAGAAAACTCATGCAGTATATTTTATGTGAATTAGAAACCCCTTTGTATATCTGCACATTTTCCTTTTTGTTAGGCATTTTTAAATGCATTTGTTTTCCAATTCCAGTATGAACGGTTGAAGAAACTTTATTCTGATCTAGAAGAGAAAGAGGCAGCCGCAGAACTCCAGATAAAGCAGCTATCTTCGGAATACAGAAACCAGATACAGCAGAAAGAAGTAGGTCAAGGGTTTAGTGCATTTTTACTCATTTAACACCAGGACTTTTTGTTTCAGGGCCAAATAAATTGTGAAGTGCCTTTTTAGATAAAGGCTACTGCAGCAATTTTAATTTTCTCCCAAGCTATTAGTTTGTCCTTTCTCATGAGTTTTTTTTTGTTGAAAGCGAGAATATTTTCTTTGTGGATACTGGTCTGGCCGTACTACTCATTGAAGTGATTATCTTTCGTGTGTGTGCATTGACAAATGAGTGTTGACAGGCTATACGTTGACAAGAAGCATCATACAATTGCCTAATCCTGTCCTCGCGCAATGACTGGCTGTCCAGCGAAGGTTTCTCTCCAGCGATTGGTTCTGAGACGATAACAGGGTGTTTGCTTCTCCTTTCCCAGTTCAGCTGAAATAAGACCAGTTGTAGCATCCGAAGCAATTAGTTACATTAGCTAACTTAACACAAACCACAGACCCAACTAGGGGCCTTTCAGTGACTTACTGATTAACAACCTGAATCACAACAGAATAAATGAAAATTTCTTTATTTTCCTTTCAATCTGAAATGAATAATTCAGTTAATTTCATATTGTAGGTGTGTATATTGCTATTGCTAAAAGAAGTTCCTCTCCCAGGGTTTGATTTCAAAATTTTTCCCAGAATGGTGAGGGAGGGAATTGCTGGGGCCTTCTACAAAATTTTCATATCTTGTTTAGTCACAGAAGAGATCCCACTGGAGAGTAGCCAATGTTGTTTCTTCAATTAAGAAAAGCAATGGGGATAATCTGGGCAATTACAGGGAAGTGAGCCTTACGTTGTAGAGAAGTTATTGGAGAAGATTCTTAGGAACAGGATTTACTCTCAGTTTGAAAAATTTGGACTTATTAGAGGTAGGCAGCATGGCTCTGTGCGGGGGGAGGTCATGTTTCAAACTTGATTGTGTTTTTTTGAAGAACTGACAAAAAAGATTATTGAAGGCAGGGCGGTGATGTTGTCCACATGAACTTTAACAAGGCTTTTGACATGGTTCCTCATGATAGGCTGATACAGAAGGTGAGATCTGCAGTGACCTGGCAAGATGGATACAGAACTAGCTTGATCATAGAAGACAGGGTGGTGGTAGTAGTAGTAGAAGGGTGTTTTTTAACTGGAAATCTGTGAGCAATGGTGTTCCGCAGGGATCAGTACTGGGACCCCTCTTGTATGTAATATATATGAATGATTTGGAGGAGAATTTAGGTGGTCTGATTACTAAGTTTGCAGGTGACACAAAGATTGGGGAGCTGCAGCTAATGAGGAGGATTATCAGAGGATACAGCAGGGTATAGAGCTGGAGACTTGGGTAGAGAAATGGCAGATGGAATTTAATCTGAGCAAATGTAAAGTGATGATTTTGGAACATTTATTGCAGGAGCAAAGTATACAATAAATGACAGATCTTTTAAAAACATCAAGATACAGAGGGATCTAGGCATACAAGTCCATAGAGTCAAAGAGGTCTACAGCATGGAAAAGTCCCTTTGCCTCAACTTGCCTATACCACCCAATTTTTACAACTAAATGAGTCCCATTTGTCTGTGTTTGGTTCATATACCTCCATACGTATCCCATCTATGTACCTGACTAAATATTCCTTTAATCACAAAATTGTACTGTCTTTCACCAATATCTCTGGTAGCCCGTTCCCGATACTCACCACTCTCTGTGGAAAAAATTGCCCCTCTGGACCCTTTGATATCTCTCCCCTCTCGCCTTAAACATTTGCCCTCTAATCTTAGACTCCTGTCCATGGGGAAAAGCTGTTGGCTATTTACCTTATGCCTTTCATGATTTTATAGACCTCTGTAAGTTCACCCCTCAATCTCCTATGCTTTAGGGGAAAAGTCCGAGCCTATCTGACCTCTCCTTATAACTCAAACCTTCCACTCCAGGTAGCATACGTGTAAATCTTTTCTGCGCTCTTTCTAGTTTATTAATAATCTTTTCTTTAGTAGGGCAACCAGAATTGCACATAGTGCTCCAAATGTAGCCTCACCAAACTGCAACAAGACAATCCATGTAGGCAACGCCTACTGCTCTGCCTTCATCTATCCTCTTGGTTATGTCCTCAAAAACTCAAATCAAGTTTGTGAGATGTGATTTCACATGCACAAAGCCATGTTGACTATGCCTAATCAGTCCTTGCCTCTTCAAATTTATGTAAATCCTGTCTCTCAGTATCCCCTCCCAACAACTTAACCACCATTGAGCTCAGACTCGCTAGTCTGTAATTCCTTGGCTTTTCCTTGCAACCTTTCTTTAAAAAAAACACAGCATTATCCACCTGCCAGTCTTCTGGCATCTCACCAGTGGCTACAACTGATCTCCAGAATTTCTTCCCTGGCTTCCCACAATGTCCTAGGATACATTTGATTGGTCCTGGGGATTTACCTACTGTTATGCATTTTAAGACCTCCTGATGTGAGGTATAGAAAAGGTTTATCAGGCTGTTGCCTGGTTTGGAGGGTATTAGCTATGAGGAGAGATTGGACAGACTTGTTTTCACTTCAACTTTGGAGGCTGAGGGGCAACCTGTTAGAAGTTTAAAAAATGATGAGAGGCATGGATAGATCAATAGACAGAGACTTTTCCAAGTGTAGGAATATCATTTACGACAACAAAAACAAAGTTGCTAGAAAAGCTCAGCAGGTCTGGCAGCATCTGTGAAGAAAAACAATCAGAGTCAACGTTTTGGGTCCAGTGACCCTTCCTTGGAACTATCATTTACTAGGGTCATAGATTTAACGTAAAAGGGGAAAGTTTAATGGAAATGGGAGAGGCAGGTTTTTTATGTTACAGACGGTGCCTGGAATGCACTGCCAGAAGAAGTGGTAGAAGCAGATACCGTAGCAGTGTTTAAGAAGGATTTTGATAGGCATATGAATAGGTCGTGAGTAGAGGGATGTGCTCTGCATAGAAGACAAAAGGTTTTTAGTTTAGAAAAGCCATCATGCATCTGCACAGGCTTAACGGCTCAAAGAGCTTAATCCTCTGTTGTGGTCTTTGACCTTTGGTCCATTTTTCATTTCACAAATGACACTGTACTTCTTAAACAAAAACACAGTTGTATTATTTGAATCTGACCAACTGAAGTGGATTGTATCATAGATGTTTGGTGAAATTCTCAGGAGGAAGTGTACTCGATTTTAAATGCTGCTTCAAAACCATGTGCTGTGTATTTGAAAGGAAGAGCACGCATTAGCTAGGAAATGGGAATGCATTCATAATTTATTGTATTTAAATAGTCAATTTGTCACCGTCACTAGATTTTAATTACCAAATTCATTTGTTGCTGCAAAGCCAAAGGTCATTTTAAAGGCTCCACTTTCTCACTGGGTTGTAAGAGAACCTGAGTCAACCAGCATTTAACATGTTTCACCACTCATGGGTATATTTTGTAAGTATCATTCTAACTGTGCTCATGGCTAGCCCTCAGTATTTTTGGAACTCAGTAAGATTTTTATTAGATTTCTTAGCCACACAAAAATACCAAGTAGCGAATGGTGGGCCAAGTGAATGTGGTCCTTTTTATGTTTTTCGATTGTTACTACATTTTTCAGTCTGGGCTTGAAATATGATTGATATTAAAGCTTCTAGACAGCTGAACTATGTATAGGAACTGCTTAGGTTTGATGTGCCACTGTGTATGGAATCAGATAGTATAGTTTTGCACTTTAGATCTGTCTACCAATTTCACATTTCCCATCACTGAGAGGTGTCAAGTTGTGCTTTATCTGCTGGGGAGAAGGGTCACCCTGTCAGTTATTATGCAGTTTCAGGACTGGTGCAAGATGACACTGACCCCACAGAGGGTGCTCACCTCTGTTTTTGACTGCAGTGGATAACTATATTTCTCCCTTTTTAAAAACTAGGAAGTGTTACTTGCACAAAAATACCAAAAGTTGTCTGTTGATGTGGAAACTGGAGCAGACAATGGGGTTAAATAGAAGTTGGATGGACATTTTGTGGGAATAAACTTGCAGGGCTAGGGGTTGAGTTATGGAATGGGATTGACTGGATTGCCCATTAGGGAGCTGGCATAGATTTGATGGTTTGAATGGCCTCCTCTTGTGCTATAAATGACTCAATGTTTGAAAAACCATGTTAAACCTCATATATATTCTAATTTGTTGTGGCTTTAGTTCATTTAGAATTGAGTTTTAATTCACCTTAGTGGACGTGACTGCTTCATTTGTCATTTTGTCTTTTTTTAAGGTTACAATAAGCCATTTGAAAGCCAGACAGAATTCCTTACAGGATCAAGTACAGAAACTCCAATCTGCTGCTCAGTCATCGCAAGTTGCTGTTACCTCAAGTACGACCTCCACTGCCTTTCTGCCAGTAGATATGCCTCACACATCCACGTTCCATGGGGATACCATGGATTTTGGAGATGTAATCTGGTCCCAGCATGAAATTAACAGGCTTTCCAAAGAGGTCTCCAGGTTGGAATCTGATGTTGCCCATTGGAAAGTGCTAGCCCAGGTCAGTGGATGACTTCATACAGGTAATAAAACATAAAATGGTATAGTTGGATAGTTATTGTAGTTTTTAGATTTTCTGTATTATATTGCTTCATTAATCTGTACAGTCAGTGTGCTTGAATGCCGGTGATCAGACAGCTTGAGTTCTGAATGTTTTGTATTGTATCAAGTAAACCCACTATTCAGTGCATAGGATCATTGTTCGTAGGTGCTGTTTCATACCGATTAAGCAGGATCAGTGCACGACAACTCCAGTCAACAGATTTGGAAGTAATTTAGTTTTAGCATGCTACTTGATAGAAATTAATCACTTACATAGGGATACAAAGACTTAAAGTATCCTCAGGAGCATTTTACAGAAGTGAAAGTATATATATTTTATGCAGTAAACATAGAGTATTTGAATGATTCTGTTGAAAAAGAGGTATTGACACTCTTTCCAAAATCATTACATATACTTGATTTAGCGTTGTATAACAACGTTATTGTGGTAGTCCTTTTTATGTGACTGTCGTATTTGGTAGGAATAAATAATGAAGATTTTGGCATGAATAATGCTCATGATTTTCTATTCAATTGTGATTTTGTTTGCTTTTAATGTTGAACGTTTTGTATTTGGTTGTTCACCTCCCTTGAAAGAGACAAAAACAAAGTTGCCGGAAAAGCTCAGCAGGTCTGGCAGCATCTGTGAAGCAAAAGACAGAGTTAACGTTTTGGGTTCGGTGACCCTTAGTTCCGGGGAGGGGTCACCGGACCCGAAACGTTAACTCTGTTTTTTCCTTCACAGATGCTGCCAGACTGCTGAGCTTTTCCAGCAATTTTGTTTTTGTTCCTGATTTACAGCATCCGCAGTTCTTTCGGTTCCCTTGACAGAGAATCTGAGAAGGTTACAGCACAGAAGCAACTCGTCAAGCCATCATGTTACCTCAACATTTTCTGAAGTATTTGAAATCGGGTCTCACCGCTCTAGACTCTCCTGATGTCTTCTCTGCTTCAGATTTTTAATACATTTTTCCCTTGAAGGATGATTTGGTTATAGTTTCATGCTTTGGAGCAAAGCACTCCATCCTCCAAGAACCCTCCAAGTAAAAATTTCTTTTTGAACCACACAGTGACCACATTAAATTGATAACTCCTTGTCATTGACTTCCCAGTCAGAAGCAATGTTCTTTCTTTCTGTCCAAAATGATTGTAATTTTAAAAGCTTCTACCAAATCTCCTTTTAATCTCCTGTGTTCTGATGGATATTTTCCCAGTACTATAAATCTTGCTTCATAGCTTAATGCATGATCCTGGTGAGTAAGTGTTGTTAACTTTCTCTGGTTTTAGTGTTATTTCTATAAAGTTACTCAGTTTGTGTGTGCTCTGATTTGAAAGAGTGGACTCAATGACCAACTTAATTGTAATTTATGTATTTTTGCTGTCTTAGGCTAGGGTGCAAAATGTAGTTTTGAAAATAAATTAACTCCTTTTAAACTTTATTTTAGGCACCCAAGGGTCAAGGTTCAGACAGTTCTAGTCAGGATGATAAATACAAATTGCAAAAGACAATCGAGGTAAGAACTCTTGACCAAATTTCTGTCTCAATTGCTGAGCATGATCCCACTTCCAATAGTTTGTTATAATCTAAAAATGAGAGTATTTTACCAATGAAGTCATCATGGTTATTTTCCCAACAGGTGGTTGTAATGAATGTGTAACTTAATTGGTCATGTGGTTTAGGAATGTAACTTTTAGTTTTGGGATAATTAAAGTTTTAAATGTTAGGTATTTGAACCTTTGGAATTCTGAAGTTGCCAGACCCAAGTTATTTGCATACAGTATGTATAAGGTCAAGAGCTAGGAGGGCAAGAACCATAAAACAGCAGGTGGGCTTATTTATCTAGGGAGCTGAAGATATGTACTTATCGTCTTGTCTTGGTTAAACGTTGAAAATATTCACGTAATGCCCAGGTTAAAGTAAGATTGAAAAGCAACAGGTAAATGAGGGGCAATCTTAAAGTATCGACATATTTTTCAAAACAAGCGACAGGTTTGAATCTTCATCTGGAATATCCAGTTGGTGCTTGGTTGTCCTTGGTTGGAGGTCGTTTTGTGTTGGGATTAATTGTGTCTGTGGGAAGAGAGTGAGCTTCCAGCACGGTCTCTGAGGCAGACTGAAAAGGCACTTGTGTATCTGCTAGCAGCCAGAACATGGAGCATATAGGCCATTCAGGCACAGAGGTATTCCTGATTTGCAGGAACTTATTTTCTGATTTAAACAGCTAAGCAAGTATTCGGAGAGGGGCCCATGCTCAGAAAGAATAGTCCAAAAATGGTTCAAGTTGTTAGATCTGCCAGGTAAAGCTAGAGGAAGAGATTGACGGTGGTGTCTACAGAGACTGAGAGCTCTGAAAGTGTAAGTGCCAGACGAGGAAACTGAGAAGACGTCAGATGAATTTCAATCAGCTGTGGCACACCATGGTTTGCTCCTAGGAGAGATGAAACAACAATCAAAATCTTGCGGATCATTGGGCCATTCTTGGGTGGGAAAAACAGTGGAAAAGGGAATGATCTTTTTGACTTTTTTCTATGAAATAATAAGGGTTTTCAAAATATCATGTTAAATTATTGGCACAGGATTAATTATTGCACAGTTTTGATTTATAATGAAATATCTTTGCTAAATTTATGCATTTCATAGCTTGGAGTTTGAATTTCTTTTTCAAAGTTCAAGGTGACCCTCAACAACATCAATGTGTTCATGTATTGTGTTTCCTGTCTTTTTATCTGGTACTGATGAGCGATGATATCATTGCCATTGGGCCATACAACATGGAAACAGACCCTTCAGTCCAACCAGTCCATGCTGAATATAATCCCAAACTAAATTATTCCCAACTGTCTGCTCCTAGCCCATATCCCTCCAAACCTTTTCTCTTCATGTGCTTATCTAAGTGTCTTTTAAACGTTGTAACTGTGCCCACATCCATCAATTCCTCAGGAAGTTAATTCCACATGCAAACCACCCGCTATCTAAAAAATTTGCCTCACGTCTTTTTTAAACCTCTCTCCTCTCACCTTAATGCTCCCCCCGTCTTGAAATCCCCCAGCCTAGGGAAAACGCACCTACCATTAACTCTATCTATACCTGTCATGATTTTACAAACCTCTATAATGTCACCTCTCAACCTCTACTCGTTTCCATACTATTGTTGCTTCATTGCTAAACCCGACTTTATCCTCAGCTGCTGACTGTACTTCCAACCAGCAGTCACTGGTTGACCCTTAGGAATATATTCAGTAGGATCTAAGTCCAGAGGTCCTAAGCATGCCATATTATCAACCCAGTTGAAACTGACTAATTCAGCCCTAATTAATGATTGCAAACAACATCCTCCCGATCTATAAGGCTTGTGCTATGCTGGGTGGTAATTTGCTTCCTCAGTAGACAGTTGGGTTATGTCGTATCTGTTTCAATGAAATATCGATAATTGACCAAGATTTTTTAACAAGTGAAAAATATAAAATGCTTTGTGGTTGAGCTGAATTGTTGAAGTGTGTTGGTTTATGCTAGAGCAATTTTGGTTTACATATATAAGTCATATTAAGACAGTTGACATGACTTAAAAAAAGTCCATTTATCATAACTAGGTTAAAAATGTAAATATCAATCACTTTTTTTTGTGTTGTATTTAGAAAAACTTCGTCTGTTGCTTGAAAGTTAAGAATAGCAGCACAAGTTATAAATGAAGACTTAGATTGACCAACTGACAATTGCATACACTCATTTGTTCTCCTTTAATAGTTTATATTCCTAATCACTACAAAGCTTTTTGCTGTTTTTGGGATGATGCTCAGCATCTATTTAATAAGACCTCCCTTCTCAAAAAGACAACAAAGGCAGAGTCCTTGAATATTTTTAAGGTAAGAGTGGATAGATCCTTGTTGAAGAAGGCTTGAAGGTCATCAGGGTAGGTGGGGATGTGTATTTGAGGTTTAAATTAAAAGTACCATGATCTTATTAAATGGTGAAGCAGGTCCAAGCGACTGAATGTCCTGCTTGTAGAACGAAATAATAAGAACACATGTAAAAAAGTTCTAAATGTTATCTGCAGCAAAGCTTGTGTGTGATCACTTGTGTGAAAATGTCGTGGTCTGTAAGCCTCAACCTCTTCGATATGCTATAGTATTGTGTGGGAGGTGCTAAATGGACACGAAATGGGAATTATTCAGTTCATGATTAATGTTCCTTATAAGACATTTTGATTATGGCAATAATTGGTACATATCTAATGATATCCAGCTGGTTAATTATTATAGGAGATGAAGAAGCAGCTTAGTCAGGAGATTGATGACCATCAGCATGAGCTGTCAGCTCTGCAGGATGCACATCGGCAGAAACTAACCAACCTCACACTCCGGCATAGGGATGAACTTGCAGAATACGAAGAACGGATTGAGGAGTTGGAGCAGCAGTTACAAGGTTAGAAGTAATTTCTTGTGAAGTTGTATGCATGTGTCTTAATGCAGCAGAGAAATCTTTGAGGATTAAAGTAGCACAGTTAATGTACAATGTTTTGCATGGTCGCAGGGATATTTTAACTCATTTTCTCCTTTGGACCCTGTTTTCTCTTTAATTGTTTTATAACTGCCAATTAGTGGAATCATGAAGCCAAACAAGCGTGTACAACTTAAAAACCATGTTTGAAGTTTCCAGTTGTGAAATTTGTGTTCATTTATATTTTAAGCTGTTGAGGAGGAATGAGTTCAGATTGGTTGTGAGGCATTTTAGGTTTTAGAATTATAGAAGCTTCCCTTTCATTCTGGGTGGACAGATGCTGTCTATTTGTCACTATTGATGAATACCTTGATGGCTCTGCAGTTCATTTAATGAATGCAGTATGTGATGTAGCCTTGCAGTACAGGAGGGACAGATGCATTTCTCAGAGTGAACTGAATTTGGTCAAATTATTGTGAGGACACTGAGATTCGTCTCAGTTATAAGTATTTATGCTCCTTATCACTGTTTGGAGGCCACCTGCTGGTAAAGGAGCGTATGTGAAAATTGATTGAGGACAGATGTTTGATGGGTGAGTTTTCACTGCAGAGGCTCACATGTGAAAAATGATACCAAAGATTGACCTTATATACCACAGTGCAAGTCAACGTTATTGGCATAGGATCTGTTTTAATGAGTGGAGGACACATTTCTGTAGAAAATTCCACTGCCTCCATTTAAATAGCAAGGAAAAGAACTTTTTAAGGAAAAATCTTAGGAGTTGCAGACATTCTTAGCCTAAACCTTCTTTTTTTCCTTCTCACTGTTCTAGATAGCCATTTTTGACTTTAACAACTGTTAAAGAATCAATAACATCATTCATTTGTGAGAACCCGTGATTTATACTGCAAGAAGCCAAATCACGGGCTCCCCCAAAATGAAAGATGTGGACAGGTTATAAACTAGATATATCAGTCTGTCTTCAAGTTATGGGAAGCAAATTAGCAGCAATTATGAGCTCCAGTTTTAAATGCCTGTTCCTTCGATGTTAGCTGAGCAGCACCCTGCAGAAAGGATATTTGCAGTTGTGTCCTCAAGGGGGAAAATTTCGGGGAAAAAAAACATGTCCTACTAGAAACAGTAAGAAAGGTTTGTGTTAATTCTCGCTCCTTTAACAACCTCAGGACATCAACTGTTTAAAAGCAAATGAATAGAACTCAGCATTGTAATTTACAAAAGATGGCAATTTGGACATCATAGAGTTTCAGAAACAGCAATGAGGTAATGAATGACTGGATCATCTATTTTTTTCTGGTGTTGGTTCAGCAATAAATGGCCGGGTCACCACGGAGAAGTTGACAAACTTTTAAATTCTACCATTGAATCTCTTAGATCAACTTGAGAGAGTAGTTAGTTGAACATCTCATGGCAAGTGTCATAATTACCTGTTTGCTAGGGGAAAGCGAAAAGAGAAAATATTTTATAGGTGACCTTGTATCATGTGAGACCCACATTAATGTATGCAGTTTCTTTTGGAAAGTTCTTTCAGAGCCAACTTAATGTCTCTGATACTGGTGTTAAAACCCTAATAAGTTGTTAGATTTGACAGCTGAGCCACGAAAAATTCCTGCTCAGCAGTATTGACGCGTTGCCCTGGTTTTCCAATTGGCTTTTTGCTGGCTATCCAGGAGTTACAATCTAAATAATTAAGTGCACAATTCAAGCAGTGTAAAAGTAGTTTGTACAGAATGGCCAAGGTAGAGTTTACACAATGCTTTCCAAAGAAAAACCGATTTGAGAAAATTACCTTGGAACCAGCTGTCACTTGTATAAAAAAAATGCTGCAACTTTACCTAGAGGGTATGTGAAGTCCTGGTCATTTGATTGGATAGCTTAGGCTGTCATTTAAACAACAAATGCACTTAAATATTTCAAGGACTTGGCGATGTCTTTACTGCTGGATTTGACCATTAAAAATAATGATTCATTGTCTGGATTTGAGGCTGCATTTGACCCCGATGAATTTCTGTCAGTGCAATTTGAGAAATCAGCAGTGCTTCAGTAAACTTGTATGTCTTGTACCTCTTTTTCAGAAGCAGGTGCAGACCATTCAGTGCTCCCTGAGGAGAGAAGGGCTCAGTCAGTAGCCAGAAAACAGTCTGGAGACGAGCTGGAAAGTCAAGTTAAGACCAGGAATGAGGAACTGGCTGATGGCTTGCTCCAAGAGAAGGTGACTTCTTCAACAGAAATAAGGCAACTGAAGGAAGAATGCAAGAGACTACAGGAAGAATATAAAAAGTCACAGGATTGTATTGTGGACCTGCAGGGCATTATAAAGAAACAGGAAAAACAACTATCAGGGAAAGTGGCACTGGAGGAAGAAGTGTTCCAACTAAGGCACGCTGTTGCAGGTACAATATGCACTTGATTATGGGTGTTGTGCAGCAATGCACCCAAAGACGTAAAAACTAAGAGCAGGAATAAGCAATTCAGCCCCTCAAGCCAGCTCCATCATTTAATGTGATCATGGCTGACTTCATCTCAGCCTCAACTCCACTTTCCTGTCTGCATTCTATAACCCTGCAACCTGTTACTAATTAAAAATCTGTCAACCTCCTCCTCAAATTTACTCAACCTTCTGGTCTCCACCATACTCTGGGATAGTGACTTCCACAGATTCAAGACTCTTTGAGAGAAGTAATTTCTCCCCATCTCTCTTTTAAATCTGCTACTCCTTATCTTAAAGCTATGACCCCTTGTTCTAGATTGCCTCACTTGAGGAAACTGTCTACCTATGTCTAAGTTGTCAGTCTCCTTTTGGCATCTTGTATGCCCCTGTTAGGCGTCCTCTTATTCTTCTAAACTCTAGAGAATATACGCCTTAACTGCTCGGTCTGTCTTCATAAGATAAGTCCTTCAGCTCTGGAATCTAGTGAGTCTACTTTGAACTGCCTCCTATGCAACTGTATCCCTTCTCAAGTCAAGAAACCAATATTGTAAGCTGTACTCCAGGTACAGTTTCGCTAATGATTGGTATCATTGCAGCAACACTTCCCTATATTAATATTTCTTTAGCAATTAATGCCAAAATTTTATTTACCTTCCTTTTTTACCTGCATGCGGACCACGTACAGGCAGATGGGATCAGTTTAGAATGGTTGGCACAGAAAAGGTGGGGCCAAAGGATCGGTTCCTGTGCCGTACTCTTCTGTGATATATATTCTAGATTCCTGCAATTCGTGCACAAAGACACCTAGGTCCCTCTGCACTGAAGAGCTCTGAAGTTTTTCTCCATTTAAATAATAAATTGCCTTTCTATTCTTCTGAGCAAAACTGATAGCCTTAAACTTAATTGGCCATTTTTTGGCTCACTTGCCTTCTTATCCAAATCCATTTGTAAATTTCTTATTTATTTATCGCAATTTACTTGCCAGTAGTGAGAAAACCATGCTACAGGATAAATAGGATAGAGTTATTATTATTATCTCCCAGGTATTCAAGTGAAGCAACTGTTTTTTCAATCAAAATAGTTAAGTATTGCATTTTACATACAAGACCAGAAATATGAGCAGGCGTAAGCCATTCATCCCTTTGAGTCCACACGACTATTCAATGAGATTCCATTTCAATTTGGATTTTCATAAAACTGTTGATACATAAGAGGTTTTTGTGCAAAATCAAAGCACATAGAATCACAGAAAATATGGATTCAGATTTATATAGCTGACAGAAAACAAAAAGAAAAAATATCCTTGGTCCAGTGTGGAGGTTGATGGAGGTGGTGTACTGCAAGGATCGGTGCTTGAACCCCAGTTATTCACACAATGTATCAACAATTTGAACGAGGAAATAAAATGCAATATCTCCACATTTGCATATAAGGCAGAACTAGGTGGGATTGTCAGTGATTAGGAGGAAGTAAAGAGGTGATTTAGTCAGTTTGAGTGGGGCCAATGCATGATAGATGCTGTATAATGTGAATGTGTGAAGTTGGATTGAAATATTTAAAGATGCTCTGTGTCGAAGTGGAGAAATTTCCCATCACCCCAGTTCCTAAATGGCTGACCACTTAACCTGAGAAAATGACCTGTACTTGCAGACTCTCCAGCCAGGGGCATTAACCTCTCCGTATCAATCCTATCAAACCCTTTAAGAATTTTACCAGTTTCAATCAGATCACTATGCACACTCCTTAACTCTAGACATGACAGTGTTGTTCAGCAAAGTGATCACCCAATCTGCGCTTCGTCTTTGTAGAGGAGACCACATCATGAGGGGTGAATACTGTATATGAAATTGAGAAAAGTACAAGTAGATCATGGTTTCTTGCCTTGATCATTTCTTATCCCTACCCAAATCACGTCCATGGACTGTGCTTAGGCTTTTCCCCTCTATTGTGCGCATACTACTATTTAACAAACAGCCATCCCAAAACCTTTACTTAGTTTCCTGTTCTTCCTAAAAGTCCTATATCATTCAGTATTCAGGTCCTATTCTTTGTTATCCAGCAGCTATATCTCTTGAATGACTATCAGATCATATTTATTTCTGCTATCAGTTCACGTGCTTTATTTCAAACGCTACGTGCATTCAGACACTGAATCTTTAGTTTTGCTCCTATTATTTTTGTAAATTTTAGCACCATCTATTGGTTAACTCTTGGATTGTCCTATTTCTTTGCGTCATGGTCAGTTTGTCATCAATGTTTCCTCTAAATCACTGTAGCTGCTCGGGGGGAATCAGCGCATGCCAATTAACATTCTGTGCCATGCCGATGCATTCACTTATTGTTTCTCCAGCTGCTGCCATGCACAGACCGTGGAGATCCATGCAATGACTGGAGAATTTAGAGGGAACATAGATTATCATTTCTCATGTTAATGTTTTTATCTCTGGCCTTTTCCACCAGTTCCTATATTACTTTTAAGGTATAGAAATATATTGGATCTTAAACACTTGACAAAACTTTGCAATATAGGAGCACCTTCCCCTCGGGAAGGGTAGGAATCATCTCTTATAGGGTGAAAATATTAGAAAAAACTAAGGAATACCTTCTTCCCCATTCCTTCTAACTTCCTTACTCGCCCCCAATCTCAGCACTCTGAGATGCCTGTATTTTTATACTGTGCCTGAGGTTGATCCCAAGTATGGGGCGAAAAAGAACACTGTTTAGACTAGTTTCTTTAATTGTCTTCGCCTCAGCTGCTCTAAAGTTGTATCTTTTGCTCAGATAATTTTGAAAATGAAAACATTTGTCTGTTCCTGGCAAGTTGCAAGGATGAATAATGGATTTGGTCCTATATATTAGAGTTTTAACATGTTTTCACATTTCCTTTGATTGCAGATGCAGACAATAAACTGAAGAGATTAAATAACACTAATGAAGTATGTAATTGCAAATAGACTTTGAGCTTTACGACTGATGCTATCTTGAATTTGTGTTGTGTTATTCTATTTTTACTTAGATTCTTCTTATTATCAGGCTGTCTTGATAACTCGTGTGACATGTTCTGAGTTACAGTTAGCATTATCCATGAGTGGGATGCAAATGGTGCACTATGAGCTTATACAGTAGGAATATTAATTAAAACTCAACTATAAGGAGGTAGTTATTCATAGCAAGATTTTGTTTTTTGTTTACTTTTAATGCTTTTAGTAGTTTTATTTCTTGTGTTAGTTGCTTCAAAGTAGAGAGTGTTAGCCACAGATTACTTCTGTCTTGTCGAGTTCGACTTTGAATGTTCACTTGTAGCGAGTAGTTCAATCGACAACTTCTGATATTTAATGCACATATACATTTTAATCATGAAATATAACAAGTAAATCTCCAACTTTGTGTATGTGACAATTGTTATTACATCTATCATTTTGTTTGAAGTCCTTCCTGTTTCTATTGAAATATAAATATACAACTGCAATTTGGGTTGATAAGTTTTAGTTCTTGATTAAAGTAAAAGGAACTCAATCCTGCTTGAGCGAGGGAGGAAACTCTGGTATCTGAAATATCCACGCTACTTAGGGGCCCACTCATTCTATTTTTTAATCACTAAGATGATTGCATTCACATTAAATTCTGTGTATGTAATATATTTCATGTGAATGCAGACAAATAATCAACTACTGTGCCAATATGATTTTATTTGTATGAATTGAAAACAGGGGAGGCTATGGCCTTGTGATATTATTGTTGGACTGTTAATCCAGAGACCCAGATAGCATTCTGGAGACTCGAATTCGAATCCTGCCATGGCAGACGGTGAAATTTGAATTCAATAAAATATCTGGAATTGGGAATCTGATGATGACTACAAATCCATTGTTGATTGTTGGAAAAACCCGCCTGGTTTGCCCGTGTTCTTTAGGGAAGGAAACTGCCATCCTTACCTGGTCTGGCCGATATGTGATTCCAGACCAGAGCAATGTGGTTGACTCTGAACTGCCCTCTGGCCAATTAGAGACGGGCAATAAATGCTGCCTAGCCAGTGACGCCGTCATCCTGTGAATGAATACTTAAAAAAAAATGCAAATTTAAGAGCACTTTGTTAGCTATCTGAGTAGTTCAAAATTATATACAATGTTTCTGTCTGGTAACAGTGGTCACTTCTTATTTAGTCTTTATGCTGGATAGATTGAGAGAAATTTCATTCGTGTATTTTAATCCAGGGCAAGAGTTTCTTTACACAATGCACAACATTTTCCAAGTAACAAGAGAAGAAAATAGTCACCCCTGTTTAGAAATGTTTGAAATATTATTTGTCATACAAATTGCTCTCATGTATGGCATAAAAACTGCACTGGTTCACAAGTATTGTTTTGAACTTCTTATTAAGGCTACATATAATGGGAAGGAAGATATTCAAGAGCTGAAAGTAACTCTGCAGATGTCAATCCACGAAAAGGAGAAATTGCAAAAAGAAAAGGTGGGTATTATGATTATTTTATTTGACAGTTGATCTTTGAATGAGTTTGTGATAATTTGAGAATATCATTGGTGAGATCAAATTGGATAGATGGTATGCTGTAAACTGTCTCACGAGAGTTCTTAACAATGCTGAAGGTGGATGTTGATGTGGGATGACAGAAGCTACAGATGTTACCTGTAAATTTAATTTTGGAAGCATGTACTTTATGCTTGGTATGATTCCGATGCATAGAACCAAGTTCTGCAGCTATTATAATCCTGGTAGAAATCAATAATTTCAAACAAGCGGCTTGAGTTCCTATTGACCAAATTAAACGAATTTTAAACAAAATTTCAGCTTTAGAAAGAGATAAAAGGTACTGCAGATGCTGGAGAATCCGAGATAACAAGCATGGGGCTGGATGAACACAGCAGGTCAAGCAGCATCATAGGAGCAGGAAAACTTGACGTTTCGGGCCTAAACCCTTCATCAGAAATGGGGGAGGGGAAGAGGGTTCTGAAATAAATAGGGAGAGAGGGGGAGACGGATAGAGGATGGATAGAGGAGAGGATAGGTGGAGAGGAGGCAGACAAGTCGAAGAGGCGGGGATGGAGCCAGTAAAGGTGACTGTAGGTAGGGGGGTGGGGAGGAGATAGGTCAGTTCAGGGAGGACAGACAGGTCAAGGGGGCGAGATGATGTTCGTAGATAG
>JAHRHZ010000133.1:67820166-67839847 GCA_024137785.1 Ginglymostoma cirratum
CCCCCTCTCTCCCTATTTATTTCAGAACCCTCTTCCCCTCCCCCATTTCTGATGAAGGGTTTAGGCCCGAAACGTCAAGTTTTCCTGCTCCTATGATGCTGCTTGACCTGCTGTGTTCGTCCAGTCCCATGCTTGTTATTTCAGCTTTAGAAACTTCTGTTATGTCAAACAAGCATAAGGCATAATTGAGGAAGCATTACCAAGTGTGCAAATAATATTCGACACTACGAAAAAGACAATCCTTGCTAATATTTCAACAGAACACATGACCCCACATGGTATTTATAAAAAGACAGAAATTGCTGGTGAAACTAAGCAGGACTGGCAGCATCTGTAGGGAGAAAGCAGAGTTAATGTTCAAAGGTTTACTCTGCTTTCTCCCCACAGATACTGGGGATTTGGACGGCATGGTGGCTCAGTGGTTAGCACTGCTGGCTTACAGCGCCAGTGACCCGGTTTGATTCCGGCCTTGGGTGACTCTCTGTGTGGAGTTTATCTCTGACTGAAAACAGTATTGGAACTGACAACATGGTTAATTGACTATTGCAGGTAGTTGCTATTTTATTGCTATTGCTATTGCTATTTTCAACCATAAAAACTATCTGAAAATGTGATCTGCTCTATAGCAATGAGCGCAAATTGACACAAGTTATTTTCTTTCCAATGCTAGGATGCAATCCAAGAGGAACTTTCAAAGATGCAGAATATGCAAGGGAATGGAAATTCTCTTTCGGATCTGAACAATCTGACCAAGGAAGTGAGTGAGCTAAGGCACAATTTGTCAACAAAAGAGAGTGACCTGCTGGAGATCTCCATGCAGAAAGACACATTAATGTTTGAACTTGAAGAATTGGATAAGCAGAATCAAGAAGCCACTGAGGTATGCGTTGCTCTGTTAGTTGCATTCCCATCATCACTAGTTTCTTCTTGTTTCTAATTGCTTTTAAAAAAGAGTATTCAGTTATAAGTATCTAAATTACAATTGTTTCCATTCGTCCTTCCATAAGGAAAATTTACTTATTTTGAATTGTACCATTTTTCCTGTAGTCGCTATTAGCTGCTCCCGATCCGGTTTCAATGGTGCAATTTATGCATTCATTAATTTTATACAGTAAACAGAAATGCAGCTGGAACATGCCAGTATAATATTGTGCTTTCTTCTGTTTTTCTAAAGCTGTCCTTCATTGTTCTTTTCGTGAGTCAGTATGGCACTGCAAGAAAGTCATTCAGCCCATCAAGATCATCTGGCTGTTGTGGAACAATCCGATCAGCTCCATTCCCTTGTTCTAGCCCCGTAATCCTACATGTTTACTTTCTTAAAGTCTGGAACTCAGTTGTGCAATCCATCATCGGACATGTTTAAACCATTAAAATATTAGTATGTACTATTGACGTTATGTTTTAAATGTGCACATTTTTATCATTAAAAATTTGTTTAGAAATGCAATTATGGAGAAACTACAAATAATATATTTTAACCTTTTAGGTCAGTCTTTTTTTTGAAGTTTTTTTCTTCCCCTGCTACACCTTTCTGTGCTTCTGGCTTTTTGTATTTTGGAGATTAGCCACAGCTTCTGGTGCTGCAATGATGGAGCACTAGTATCAATGTTTGGTTTGTTTTCTTTCCTCCATTTGTTCTCCTTTCTTTCTTCTTCCATATAGAGTTGCTTTCTTCCAACTGGCGTGCACATGGCGGAACACTAGGACTAACTTATACCATTGGCAATTTGGCTTTCAGAAATTTTATATAGTAAACAAAAATACAGCTGAAACATGTCAGTATAACATTATGCTTTCTAATCTTTTCCTAAAGCATGTGATCACACTGAAAGATCTACTGGCACAGCAGCGGAAAGATTCTGAAAACCAGATCAAAGAATTGCAATCAGAACTGGAGATTGTTGCAGCAGATAAGGCATTCATGGCAAAAGAGCTAGAGTCTCAGAGAGACAAGCTGAGTCAGAGTGCTTTTGCACTTAATGAGCTGCATATGAGTAAGCAGCAGCTGGAGATGAAGGTCGAAGACTTAATGGAGAAGCTAAACAAATCAAACACGCATAGCTCTGACTTAAAGGCTGAAAATTTAAATCTTTTGAAGAAGCTGCAGAGTACTGAATCACAACTATCAATAGTCAAGATGGAGTTAACGCAAGCTGTTGAGCAAGCTCCAAGCAACCAAGGTCAAGAAGAATTGCTCCAAGATAAAGAGAGAGAAATTTCAGAGCTAAAAAAAACAGGTCTCAGAAATGAAATGTATAAGTGATGAGATACAAACTGAACTGTATGATCTCAAAATTCAGAATGAAAAATTGGCTGCAGAAAAGGAGGAAGCCACTGTAACTATAAATGATGTGAAAGAGCAGCTTGAGGCAACTACAGCCAGTAGAAGTGAGTTTTCCAGGGAGGGAGTCACTTTACTTGAGGCATTGCGAACAGAAAAGGCCCAGCTGGAGTTTGAATTGAACCAGGCTGAGAAACGAGTAAATGAAGAGGCGGCAAAATATGAGCACACTATCGAGGAGATAACAAAGGCTCGAAATTTAGATGCAACAGCTTTGCAGAAAGAGCACGACTATCTCATTAAGGCTAATCGGGAGAAGGATTTTAAGATTGAAGAACTCAAACGTACTGTACGACAATTGGAAATTGACCATAAAGAGACTAGAGAAATGCTGAAATCCACTTTGGACGAGCAGCAACAATTGACTGATCTTTTGAATGAAAAGGAAGTATTTGTCAAAACACTCAAGAAAAGAAGTTCAGAGTTACAGCAACAAATTGAAAAGAATGCAAACATTTCCAGAGACTGCGAATCTTTGAAGCAATGTCTTGACGAGAAAGACCGACAATTAAGTGCAATGAAAGAAGAAAACAACCATCTCAAGGAAGAAATGGATCGCTTCAGGGACCAACAAAGCAGGCCACAGCCTACTGCTGAGCCCAAGACCCTTGATATAATAATTGAGCTTGAGACAGAGATAACTGAGCTGAACAATAAAAAGAATAGTCTTGAAGAGGAAATAAGACTGCACAAAAAGACAGTTGAGCAGCAAAAGCAAAATGTTTTGGAGCTTCAACGTTCTATACAAGCACAAGAGAAAGAAGGGGATGAGGCAAAAACACAGTGTCAAGAGATTACTTCAATGTATGAAAAAATAATTTCAGAGAAAGATGAAGAAATCCACAACCTTCAGGAGTCTATAAATCAAATGAGAACTCAGTTTCAGAGAGAGGTCCTAGTCTCTCCTGCAGATGCTCCGGTCATTCTCCAAGAAACTAAAGTACTAACAGTCAATGGAGAGAATGGAAATGAAAAGCATGATTTGTCCAAAGCAGAGATTGACAGGCTGGTTAATGGACTGAAAGAAAAAGAAATGGAGATAAAAGTATTAAATGAAAAGTATTTGTCTCTGAATAAGCAGTTGGATCAATTACCCATTTTTAAAGATGAAGTGGGTAGACTAACTCAAATCATTCAACAGAAAAACTTGGAGATCCAAAAGCTTCATGCCCGGGTGACACCTGGCTCATACATGCAAGTTGGTGCAGATGTGGCCTACTTGCAACAGCAACTGCAGGCTTATGCAATGGAGAGAGAGCAAATGTTAGCAGTATTAAATGAAAAGACAAGAGAGAACAGCCAACTGAAGACTGAATACCATAGAATGATGGACATTGTAGCTGCAAAAGAAGCTGCTCTGTTGAAACTCCAAGAGGAAAATCTGAAAATGGTCAATAAGTATGAGAATGAAAGTCAAGACATGGTACGGGAAACAATCCAGAATTTGTCTCGGATTATCCGTGAGAAGGACATGGAAATAGATGCCCTTACCCAGAAGTGCCAAACTTTAGTAACTGTCCTGCAGACATCCGGAATGGGATCTGGAGGCGAATCAGGCTTGGTGAGCAGTAATCAGTTTGAAGAACTTTTGCAAGAGCGTGACAAATTAAAACAGCAAGTAAAGAAAATGGAGGAGTGGAAGCAGCAGGTGATCACCACTGTTCAGAACATGCAGCATGAATCTGCACAGCTTCAGGATGAGCTCCTTAATCTTCAAGGCCGATTGTCGACTGATGGTGACTGTAACTCTCGGCTTCAAATAGACTACAACCGATTAATTCACAGTTACGAGCAAAAAGAGAAGAGATTGCAAACCTTAAGTCAAGAACTAGCAGAGGTCCAGCAAAGCATTGGGCAGCTCAGCAGTACCAAGAACCTTATACTCGGCAAGTTGGATGGGGTACCTGCAGCTGGAGTATTGCAAACACCGGTTTCTTGTAGTGGATTCTCATCCGAAGAGCAATTTGACCAAACTAAAAAACTGCAACAAGAGGTACAATGTTTGAGCAAAATATTGGAGGGAAAGGAGGCCACAATAGTTGAACTTCAAAATAACATAAAATCCTTGAGCTCTCAGGCAGCAGACGCTGAAATGGACAAAAAGGAGCAAGATGCTGCTGTCCTGGAGATGAAACATATAAGGGAAAGAAATGAAGAGCTACAAAGATCATTCAGGGAAAAAGATCTGCTTATTAAATCAAAAAGTGATCAGCTGTCATCAGTGACAGAGAGCTTAAAGAACAGAGACGCTGAAAATGAAGTTTTGAAACAAGCTGTCACTAATCTGAAAGAGAGAATTTCGTTTTTAGAGATGGATGTCCATAAAGTCCAAGAAGAGAATGACCAAATTGTAGCTAAATCAAGAGAAAAAGAAACTGAATTTCGAGCTCTGCAGGAGACTAATATGCAGTTCTCTATGATGTTGAGAGAAAGGGAGTTTGAGAAAAATTCCATGAAAGAAAAGGCTTCTGCATTAGAAAAACTGCTGAAGGAGAAAGAAGAGGTGAGTTCAAAACTTTTAAAGTTTGCAATGTAGATTGAACAGGTTTAAGAATTAATTTGCATTATGATTAAGTACAAATATATTGTAACACGTCTGTGGTTCTTGGCTGATTCTAATTTTGATCAGAGTTACTTGATTAAATAACACAATTTGTATTATGACCCCAATTTTTATTTTCAGTGAAGCAAAAGCATCCAACATATAGATCAGTTATAGACCGATGAACCATCAGGCACAGACTTAAAGACTTTCTGGGTAACTTTGTATTCAGTCTTTTTCTTGATTTAACAAGAATTTAAAATCTACCCAATGTTGATCATTGATTTTCTGTGTTAGTAGTGATAATTATTTCCATCCAATCTACCTGTTGGTGAGGAGGGGACACTCCTGAGAACTGTGCGGAAAATGTAACACTTGCAATTTCCATTGCCCCCAATGTGTACAAACTTGCTTTCTTATTGCATTATCCCTATCTGACTTAAATAACCTAATTTGTTGACTTTTGTTCTCATTCCAACTATTCCTCAGTTTCTGGCAACATAAAAGATATGTAAAATAACTTCTTTATATACTTGACACTTCCAACATTGTTTTAATCCTTGAGTTCACGGAGCTGACAGTGAGCTGGAGTTGTTTAACATTTTATAAAGCTACTAAACTATGTTAAACTTTGTTTTATGCCATTCCTTATCCAGATAATCTTGCTTTGTGCATCTGTTAAATATGTGAATGGTATTTCTTGACCAAATTAAATTTTCTGATATGTAGGAATTAAAATGCTAATTCCATTTTTCTCTCAGCAAGTGCTGCCTGATGTACTGAGCATTTCCAGTATTTTCTGTTTCAGTTTTTAAGTCTCTTATCCCTCCTGTTTTCTATACATAATGCCTCTAGAGAAGCAAGTCCTTTGTTCTCTAAGGCCACATTTTATGAAGCCTGAGTCAAACTGACATTTTGTCAAAGGTAAGTGACAATTCTATACGATTTGAAAGACTTGCAAGTTTTATCATTTGATTGTAATTGTGAAGTAATTTCTTTTTTTCCCTATTAGATGATTCCAGTGATGTTAATGAAAGGGATTGTCTACATTTTCTGCCATTTCACATTGGTCTGAAAGTTGACCCAGAAACCATGTTACTATTTGAGATCTTTGTTTTTCCCACACAATGGAATAATTTCTTTGGTTGGATGTTTCCAGATTTGATGTTGAAATGGTTTCAAGTGGAGCCCCGTCTCTTGCATCCCAGGGGAGGCAATAGCCTAGTGGTATTATCCTGGACCATTAATCCAGAGATCCAGAAACATTACAGGGACCTGGGTTTGAATCCTGCCATAGCAAATGGTGGAATTTGAATTCAATAAAAAAAAATCTGGAATTAGGAATCTAATGATGACCATGAATCCATTGTCAATTGTTGAAAAAACACATTGGTTCACCAGTGTCTGTTAGGGAAGGAAACTGCCATCCTGGCCAGGCCCACATGTGACTTCAGATCCACAGCAATGTGGTTGACTCTGACCTGTCCTCTGGGCTATTAGGGATAGGCAATGAATGCTGCCTAGCCAGCGACGCTGTTGTCCCACGAATGAATAAAAACACCTTCCACCCCATTTCAGTTGAAGATGCTCAGGAGTACTTCCTGTGATTGAGATCTCAAAACATCAAATACTTGGCAGGAGGAGGAGGATGAAAACACTCGGTCACATCAGATTTGAAATTGACGCTTGGTAGTGCAGAACTTGGGTATTGCTGAAAATAAATACATTTTGTTGTATCTTTTTGTCTTGCACTCATCTGGTCATTTGCAAAAGTACCAGTTCAGGGGAAAAAAATGTGCTGATTGTAATGTGTAAAATGTGTAATGTGTCGATTGGTTGATAAATGGAGTCTGATGATAGAGGCGTTGTCGTGAGGCGTGTGTCCATTAATGCTGAATGAGTGTTCACAGCCGAGCTTTGCCAAATTATGCAAAAACAGAAATTGCTGGAGAACCTCACCTGGTTTGGCAGCAACTGTGGAGAGAGAGCAGAGTTAACGTTTTGGGTTCAGTGACCCTTCTTCTTTTCAGCATCCACAGTTCTTCCACAATCCACAATTAAATTATAAACCAGGCCTGATGGCTGTGATTGATCAGTGCATTGTCCTGAGAAAGGGAAATGGGCCAAATGCTGCTGCCTGCTTTGTTGAGTTGTAACAGGCACACTGTGGATAGATGAGTACAAATGTAAAGTTTCAACAAAATATGTCTTTTCCCAGTAATACCTAAGACTTGAAATTCCTACATCAGCAATATAATGGACATTTTAAAAACACGAAGAAATTTCATATGATTGGTATTGTTGGTATTTGAAAAAATGGAAGTCTAGACATGACTAAATGGCTCAAATTACTACCTTTTGTTTAAACAAAGCAAACAGAAGCATTACAGCACTGGTCTTTTTTAGTAACATGTATTTTTTAAATAAACCTGCCTTGCTAAATTTGAGCTTCATTATGGAATTGATCAGTTCTATTTCATAATTTGAAGGGAAAGACTGGTGAGTTAAATCAACTGCTGAATGAAGTGAAATCAATGCAAGAGCAAGCTGGGATGTTTCAGCATGAGAGAGACCAAGTAATGCTGGCCCTCAAACAGAAACAGATGGAAAACTCTGCGTTAGTGAATGAGGTAATATATTATTGAAATAGTCATTAAATTTAAGCCCTGCAATTGTTATGAACTGTGCTGAGCACAGCCGAAAGGTATGAAAGTTACAAATCAGCAGCTTCAGTCATATCCAGATCAATGGTTTTTGAGTTGTATCTGATTCCTGATAAACATTTGTTCACAGAGCTAATTTAATTTTTGCTGATTGTACCAACAGCTATATAGATTTACTGAATGAGTATTCTCTTATTCAGCCTGTGTTGCACCTGACACGAATATACATAGTGCTTGCATTCCTTTCATCTTCTATGAGCATTTTGTTCACTTTAACTAGACTGTGAACCAGCCACATTCCAAATTGACAAAGTAACTCAAACTCTTCATGTCTGAAAAAGGTCTGTCTTGTACAACAGAACATCGTAGTCATGGGTCAAACATGTTGCAAGGGCTCTGCTCCAAGTCACCTTGTGTGGTTGTGGGAAGAAAATGGCACTGTTATCAAGCCAGTTAACTTTGTGTCGATATTGCTATAAACTTTGAAGGGAGCTGTGTTGTGCAGTGTATGTATAACCACATTCGTTTGGACAAGAGCATTGACGTTGTCCTAGAGCCATAATGATATTAAACATCTCGATCATGAGCATTTCTGCTAGTGTAAAACTTCTAACAGTGCATATGTGAAATCTGACTTTGTTGTCAGATTTTTTTTCACATTGGGGTGACTTGGCCTCTGAGAAGGGCTCAAGAATGCTTTATTCAGAGACTTCTAAAGAGGCAAAGTAGGTGTAAAGATCTTTAATGTCATTTTACTTATGAACCGTAATGGAAAAGAACTGTTTTAAAAACCCGAGGATTGTTAAGGGATTGGTGCACCTTTTGAAAGCAAATAACCTGACACTCTTTGCAAGTGCTGCCTTACACAATTGCTGGTTCAAGTGGTAGTTGGTGGTTGGCAGGCGAGCTGGAGCCAAGGGCTTTGTGTACAAATGGAGAATCAGTTAGAAGCAAGTAGCTGATTGATCTGTGGACTAGTGACCAGTTACCATAGTCATTGAGTCATATAGCACAGAAACAGACTCTTCAGTCCAATTTGCCCATGCCGACCAAACATCCAGATCTGACTTAATCCCATTTGCCAGCATTTGGCCCTTATCCCTTTAAATACTTTGTATTCATAGACCCATCCAGGTGCTTTTTAAATGTTGTAATTATACCAGCCTTCACCACTTCCTCTGGCAGCTCATTCCATACTCGTACCACCTTCAGCATGTAAAAGTTACTCTTTGGGTTCCTTTTAAATCTTCTCCCTCTCATCTTAAACCTATGCTTTCTAGTTTTGGGCTCCCCCATCCTAGGAAAAAGACTTAGGGTGAATAGCCAATCTGTGCTCCTGATGAACTTATAAACCTATACCACTCAGCCTCCAGTGCTCCAGGGAAAATAGCCCCAGCCTATGCAGTCTCTCCATATAACTCAAACCCTCCAGTCCTGGCAACATCCTTGGAAATCGTTTCTGCACCGTCTCAAGTTTAACAACATCCTTCCTATAGAAGGGTGACTAGAATTGTATGCAGTGTTGCAAAAGGTGCTTCCCCAATGTCCTGTAAAGCTGCAACATGACGTTCCAACTCCTTTACTCCTTGTTCTGACCAATGAAGGCAAACGTGTCAAATGCCATCTTCACTACCCTGCCTACCTGCGACTCTACTTTCAAAGAACTATGCACCTGCACCCCTACGTTTTTTTGTTCGGCCAATACTAGCTGGGACCTACCATTAACTGTAACGATCTGCCCTGATTTGCCTTTCCAAAATGCAACATTTCACATTTATCTAAATGAAACTCCATCTGCCACTCTGCCCATTGGCCCATCTGATCAAGGTCCTGTTGTACTCTGTGATTATCTTCTTCACTGTCCACTATACCACCTATTTTGGTGTCATCTGCAAACTTACTCTCTTTGTCTGTAGTATTCCCATCCAAATCGTTATCAATGGAAAAGTCATTCTGCCTGCTAACAGCCCATGTGATTGGCCCCCCCCAGGTAACTGAACAGCTTGGGCCAGTGAACAAGATAGGGAGAAGCTAATGAGTCTCTGAAGGTTCAGGAACCTTCTCTATTCTGTGCTGTAAAAATAAATGTAAGACTGAACAAACATATTTTATTTTTCCTTAAGTTGCTCTAAGCAGTGACTTTGCATTAAGAAGCCAGAGACATTTTTTTATAAATGTGAACCAGGCTTCTGCAAGCACCTGGAGAAGGAAGATCAGCATCTCCACAAATCCTTTGAACAGAGACCAGTGAACTGCTTTCCCAGTCTGTCCCTCCATCCATGACACCCATGTTCTTTTCTTTGTATTTGTCCGTTTGTGTGTATGTAGAAGGGGCTTTGTAAGGTGATTAGAGTTTTAATTAATCGAACTATATCCTGATGGTTCAAAATTGCTTAATTTCGCTAGAGTCTGTTTATTTGTAATGGGTAGTAATTATTGTTAAGGTTAGAAACCTATTGCATGCTTTCTATCAACGTAGGGCTGAAAAAACAGATAAATTAAGGAACTCTAAGTACTTGTTTAACATCTTTAACTTTTGTGATGACTCTGGGAATAGCAGGATTTGATTTTCAGAATGCAACCCCCAATAAGTTAACAGAGCTGGGAAGGGAAATCTTTGCTGAACCTGATCTGGGTACGATTTGCTAGATATCAATTGAACAGAGAAAAGTAATAACAGACCCACTCAACTGGATAATGGTGAAGAGGTGTTTGAGCAAATTAATGCAGTGAACCACATCAAAAGTCTTCTGATTGATGCATTATCCATAATCACTCTTTGTGTGGTTACTGGGGATGTTGTTCATGTATTTGGTTAGGGATGTTTTGATAATGTAAGATGAGCAGAAAGCTTTTGGAGAGATGTGCGTGAATGTTGGGAGTTTGGAGGCAAGACATCAGTTTGCATGGATGCGTGTCTTCAGCAGTAAAATTACGCTTGAAAATAAAAGAAATAGTGCTTGATTAGAGGTAACCAATTATAATGGGAAACAAGAGGAAAATTGGGACTTGCAAGTAAGTAAACTCAAGGAAGAGGGTAAGTAATAGGGCAAGGTAGAAATGACAAGATGAGAGATCAAGATGAAGATTAAAACTACACTGGATGAGTATGAGGAAGTTTTGACTTTACATGAAAGAGGAAGGGAAGCAGTAGAGCCCTCTGAGTAAAACGTCTGGTGTCAAAGCAGCCCATGTGCTCCCAGCAGATTGAGCAGGAGAGAAAGCTTCAACAAAGCTGACGAAATAAACCATTAGTTATCTGAGTGTAAGTTAAATCTATGACTCACCACGATGAGGTTCCACGTGTTCATTGTGCAAAGATAAGTTTTATTAATTGCATAAGTGGATTATAATTATAATTGGTACTGTATTCACTTGTGATATAAAACAACGAACAGATTTGCCTGGCTTAGCCTATCTTTAAAAAAATTGAAGTATATTTGCAAAACATGCATGTTTCTGATTCAGGTCATGACCTGGTATAAATGTAACCAAAGTGTACCATCATATAAGCCATTGCTTTATTAGAGAGTGAGTCATCTAAACCCGCTGTAAATATGATACATAGTCTAAGTACGGCCACGTTGGAAGCTACTGATATTAACATGGTTGCTACTGCACGTTTGAAATTGGAACACTGGCTATTGTGAATCAGATTTAATTTAAAGGCTGAAGTTCAATCTTCCCTGTTGTGGTTTTCTCTATTGTTCTAAATACAGTTGAATTGTGGCAAGCATCCTGTACAGAGACTAAAAACTTTGCAGTGGGAATAGTGCATTCAAGATGATGTCACAATCTTTTAAAGCTTCCCTAAACATACTTTTTGGGATTTCTTTATACAAACATCTGTGAGTGATAGAAAAAATGAAAAGTTCTGTTTTAAATGTTAGAGATAGTAAGAACTGCTGATGCTGGAGTCTGAGATAACACAGTGTGGAGCTGGAGGAACACAGCAGGCCAGGCAGCATCAGAGGAACAGGAAATCTGATGTTTTGGGTCAGGACCCTTCTTCAGAAAATGAAGAAAATTTTCTGAAGAATGGTCCTGACCCGAAACATCAACTTTCCTGCTCCTCTGATGTTGCCTGGCCTGCTGCGTTCCCCCAGCTCCACACTGTGTTATCTGTTTTAAATGCTATTTGTCAGTGTTGAAGGTACTTGTAAGCCACAAATCCCCGTGTATCTTGTTTCTTCAGCTTTCACGTCTCTTTCTGTTTCTTGCTGTCCTTTGTGAACTTCAAGAGTGTTTATAAGAATGGGTTTGGTAATTTTGCATTGATTTGATTTGTTTTTGTTTTGGTTGAGAGCTGTTCTCTGCGTGCTGTTCTTCATTTATATTGGCACAACTTCCCACGGCTTAATGTTAGACTTAGTGGACAATAGGCTGAAAATGGTCACATCTTGATGCAGTTGTACATCATCCAGCGGTTAATGGCAGAAGATATTAAACAAAAATTGCCAGTCAACTCAATAGGAAGCCAATGGAAGTAAGAGAAGATAGTGAATGAAAAGAATTACTGTTTATTACATATCATGATCCTTTATGACGTAAACCTAGGCACTTGAGCATTAAACAGTGTTAATAGGAGTGCATTGCACTGTCACTGAAAATGCTCTGGGGTAAATTGCCGTTGGACCAATAGATTTGGTGCAGCAAAAGACAGATTGCTAGAATTCAATCTAAGATTTTGGGGGTCAACCCATGCTAAAGGTTTACTTGGCCTGATTAGTCTCCCCCACCCACCCGCCCGCCCACCCACAAACCAGGGACAGAAACTCAGGATGCAGGGATGATTTGGAAGTGGACGACATTTATTCAAGCAAAAACTGGCTGATGCAGGGAGAGGGCCAAAGAATCTTCCCCAAATCAGAAGAGAGATCGGTGACATGCTCTAATTTTACAGTGTCGTACAGCATTTTTACATACGGTGTTATAATAATCAAATGCAATATAGTCACTGTCCTTCCCCTTAATCCAATCACCCAATCCCATGGGACACCTAATCAATGCAGGACATTACTAGGGACAGCCCCAGGTTTTCATGATCTCATGGTGTTTACTAGACATTGTAATCTCTGGGCCTTGACCTTTCTATGCATCCTATTAATTCACATTCTAGAAGTTATTAGTTGTACTCCTGGTCTGTCCTAGACTTTGTTACCTCTAAGGGCTGTTTGAATTCTGTTATTCATGGTATTACGTGTGCTGTCTTTATCATAGTTAATTATTCATTTTAAATTTTCCACAGTCCTTTTGTTATATACATTTATTTTTATATTAAAAAGAAAGACAGTTTTAACTAATTGATATGATTAATTCCAGTTATAAGGTTAAAGGGTAAAGTTATACAGCTACTTTTACTGCTAACTCTTTGTAGCTAATGAGCTGGACCAATCTAATTAACTTTCACTTCTGGGTTTAAATGCTTTTTTCCGGACTGCTTGTATTCTGGTTATATGTGGAAAACTACTTCTGGGATAACCTGAATAATTCTTTAACTACAGTCTATTTCTTAATACTGTAGGTAAAAAACTAATTACTACAAAATATCTTTAGCTGTTGTTATGTACAGCTGTTTAGGGAGTTGATCTGATGGGTTCATGAGCTAAGATTTACACCCCTCGTGCTATGTCATTGGTGGGACAACATCCTTTCATTAATGAGACTACAGTCATTTGTCTGTTCTTAGGCATCCTCTTATCAAAACTCTCATGGATGATGGGTTGTAGGGTCTTTGTACGACCTTGGGTGGTTCTGTTCCAAGGTACTATTATGTTTCACTCTAAATTTTTGAGCAGACTGACTCATTTCGTTTAGTCCTCGTGTGCTTCAAACATGGGCCGCTTTGGTGCAAGCAAATATGCGTCACCCCTACAGAGATTTTTGACAGGTTTTGCATAATTTGTTATAGCGATTACTAAAGAAATAATAGTGAATAAAAGCAGTGGTTTTCACTGTATCAACTTTACGATGCCAATTCTTGATTTAGTTCACTGGGCATTGGTCCATTCTTCTATTCTGATCACTGGCATTCACTAAAGCACTAAAAATCAATCCTTTCTAGCCATTACCCAGTGTGAATGATCAGAGACATCCTGAACTCTAATTGAGAGATAGTAGGAACTGTCGATGCTGGAGAATCTGAGATAACAAGATGTAGAGCTGGATGAACACGCAGGCCAGGCAGCATCAGAGGAGCAGGAAAGCTGACGTTTCTGGTCTGGACCCTTCTGCAGAAATGGGGGAGGGGAAGGGGGCTCTGAAATAAATAGAGAGGGGGAGGTGGATAGAGGAGCAGATAGGTGGAGAAAAGACAGCCAGGTCAGGGAGACGGGGATGAAACCAGTAAAGGTGAGTGTAGGTAGGGTGTTAGGATGGGGGTTGGTCAGTTAGGAGGGAGGGAAGACAGACAGGTCAAGGAGACAGGGACAGGATGGGCTGGTCTTGGGATGAGGTCAGGGGTGGGGAGATTTTGAAGCTTGTGAAGTCCACATTGAGACCATTGGGCTGCAGGGTTCCCAAGTGGAATATGAGATGCTGTTCCTCCAGCCTTCGAGTGGCATTGTTGTGGCTCCAATTGGCTTGATAACATAGGAACAAGTCATGGTCAGTCTTGGATTTAATAGGTAGTGTCTGCCCAATTCCTGATTGGTTTCTTTAAAAGTAATGGGCATCTTAATGACATTGAATCAGGAGACAACAGGAAACATTCTTAATGTGCTAATCAAGTTATAAGATTGTCCCTTTTATAGATCTACAGGTATTTACCAAGATCAGGTGATACCAGTGGATAAATAATGCATCTTGTTGGTGTGTAGTTTTATTTCCCACTGATGAACTATTATCCCAAATTTCCCAGTGTGTGACTCCACACATCTTTTGGTACCTATAATATTTTGTAGCTCAAAATAACAATAACAATAAGAAACTAATATTCATAGGCCTGTTACATATTTTAAGTTATATAACTAGATCAGTTTAAAACCTAAGGCCCTTCTTCGGACTAGACTCAAAACGTCAGCTTTCCCGTTCCTCTGATGCTGCTTGGCCTGCTGTGTTCATCCAGCTCTACACCTTGTTGTCTCAGATTCTCCAGCATCAGCAGTTCCTACTATCTCTGGAACCAGTTTAAAACCTAGTTTGAATAAAAGGTCTTGTACCTCAAAAATGTTATCACATTTCAATATTAACTTAAGTCACAAAAGGAACCATAAAACCTTTGCCTCGCTGTTTCCTTTGCCATGTGGTTGTACAAATTCAACATAACCTCTGTTTTTATGCTGTATGCCCTTGTTAATAAGTTAGGATACTGTGTGCTTTACTAATTGCTCACAACCTATCCTGTCACCTTCACTGACTTACAGACGGTTACCTCTAGTTCCCTCTGCTTCTGCACTTTCTTTTGATTGGAAGCATTTATTTTATGTTTTGTCTCTACGTTCCTCTTACCAAAGCAAAACACTTATCTGAAGAAGAGAGCTATATGCTTGCTATCATCTGCACTTTTTAAAGGTAAGTAGAAACTCATGTAATCTCATGCTCAGCTAGTTATGATATTCTTTTATTATATTCCATTGATATTCTGACTGTTGGTTATTATCTTGGTTATTCTGTCTAGCCATGTTGGTTATTACCTTGGAAAAAAAATTTTAAAATTTATTCATGAGATGAGGGCATGGCTGACTGGGCGAACAGTCCAGTCCAATTATTGCCCGTGCCTCGTTGTCCTTGAAAAGATTATTCAGAAAATTACCTGGGGATGGTGATGGTACTGGTAATGTCTTGTCTCTTATTTCAGTTGCAGCACACACGTGATAAGGAGCAGCGTTTGAACCAGGATTTGCAACGATTACGACAACACTTAATTGAGATGGAAGAGTCATACACCAAAGAGGCGTTAGCAGCTGAAGACCGAGAGGCTGAGCTAAGGAAGAGGGCTACTTTTCTGGGGGAGAAGTTAGCATCCTCATCTTCTGCTGTGGAAGATGCCAGGTAGAAGTAATGACGTTTTACTGCAACAATACTTAACTAATGATTGTTACAGTTCCTAAATCACTTAATTTGTCCTCTTTGTGATGCACCAGGTAACATAAATTTGGGCTATGATTTCACAGAATAACAGAATTGTTACAGTGCAGAAAGAGGCCATTCAGCCCATCGTGTCTGCTTTGGTTCTAATAGGGTCAGTCTCCTACTTTTATTCCCCATATCCTTGCACATTTCTACCAGAATAATCATCCAATTCTCTCTTGAATGCCTAAATTGCACCTGCCTCCACCACATTTCTAGACAGGGCATTCCAAACCCTAACAACTTGCTATGTGAAAACATTTTTTTCTTATGTCACCTTGGCTTCTTTTGTAGATCCATTCAAACATATGATCATTTGTTTTGCTCCTCTTACGAGCAGGAGCAGCTTCTCCCTATCATAATTTTGAAAACCTATACCCAAACTCCTCTCCGTTTTCTTCTCTACAAGGAAACCAGCCCCAACTTATTCAATCTATATTCATGCTGAAGTTTCTCATTTCTGGAACCATCCTTGTAAAGTATTTCTGCATTCTCTCCAATGCATTCACATATTTTCTATATTGTGGCACCCACAACTGTACATAGTGTTCTGGTTAATGTCTAGCAAATGTCTTGTGTAAGTTCAACATTAACTCCCCTTTCTTGAATTCTATGCCTCTGTTAGTAAAGCTGAGGACACTGTTTGCTTTTTTTTGTTGTTTGCTTTATTAACTACTCTTTCCACTTGTCCTGCTCCCTTCAATGATCTATGCATATATACACCCTGATTCCTTTGGTCCCACACCCTAATGTTGCATCTACCAAAATGCACTGACTCATAGTTCACTGCATTGTACCTCATCTGCCACCTATTCACCCACTCCGCCAACTTGTCAATCTCCTTTTGCAGTTCCATACTATTAACCTCCCAGTTCATAATTCTTGGAAATTTAGTGTCATCTGCACAATTGAAATTGTCTTCTGCACATCAAGATTCAGATCGTTAAAATATATCAAGAAAGGGAGGGATATCAATACCAATCCCTGGGGCACCCCACTGTAGTCCAAACTGCATCCATTGACCATTAATCTGTTTTCTATTGCTCAGCCAACTTGTATCCGTGTTGCTACTATTATTTTTATATTATGACCTATAACTTTTCTCTGAAGTCTTGTGTGGTATTGTGTTAATCACCTTTTGGAAGCCCATATATACCACATCAACAGTGTTACCTTCTTCAAATCTTTCCATTACTCCTTTTAAAAATGAATGATTCAGAGTGCTCAAGGGCCAGATGGAGACCAAAAAGGGGATTTACACCCTGAGGCAAGGGGCATGGTTGAGGTGTTAAATGAATACTTTGCATCCTTTTATACTGGAAGAATGCTGTCCGAATGATGGTGGCAGAAAGGAAATTCTTTCATAGTCTTGAATAGACTGTTGGTGCTTAAGTTTGTCAAAGCACTGTGACCAGATGAGATGCGTCCAAGGATTTTGAAGGAATTGAGGTTAGAAATTGAGGGGGCATGGCCACTGTATTTCAAACTTGCTTGGACTTGGGAGGTACCAGCAGAGTTGAGAACTGCAAATTACAGACCAGTAAGTTTAACTTGGGTGGGGAAGCTCCTAGAAACACCTATTTAGCATGGGAATTAGTAATTATAAGGGAAAAAAGGTGGGTTGATTAGGAAGAGTTAGCGTGAATTTCAAAATTCCTTTCACAATGAATCGCTAATCTCAGTTATGGCATTATTTGAAACACTTTGGGTTGACTAAAGATTTCTGCAAAGGTAAAGGTATATTTGAGAAAAAGAAAGAACTGTGGATGCTGGAGATCAGAAATTGCTGAAAAAACTCAGCAGGTCCCGCAGCATCTGTGGAGAGGAAGCAGAAATCATGTTTCAGGTCCAGCGTCCCTTTTTCAGAACTGATGTATTTGAGAGCCAGTCAGTCAGCATCTGCTTAGTGTGAGAAGAAAGGAGGGTAATTAATTTAACAAGTGCATGAAGTAGGCAAATAATGTTGAATTGCGGAGTTTTCCAGGTTCAATTCTTTTTGTACATTAAATAAACTGATTTTATACATGCGTGAGTCATTGCAGTTGCTTTAATGAGCCTCTGATAAGGATAGGGGAAAGTTCACAACTGAGATTAGGAAGCAAACCACTTCTGGTGAATACCAAAAAATTGGGCAGGAAGAAATAAAGATTTTTGAGTTTATAGTATTGGCTTAACAAGGTTGCCAGAAATGCCCTAAATCATTTTTAGATTAAACATTAACACTGCAACTCTATGTGTTCTCTCAGGATGATGTTTAAGGTCCCAAAGACTATTTAAAAGAAGCACATTATCCCTCAATCAACATCTATAAAATATATTATCAGGTTGTCATCGCAACATTGCTTGTGGGAGCTTATTATGTGGAAGTAGTTTGCTATGTTTCCAAAATCACAAAAATTCACAAGTATTTCAGTGGATGTAGGGCACTTGGCACTAACGGACATGCTGAGTTTGTAAATCATACTGTGTAACTGTTAGTTTTTCTGTTATTTTGTTATGTTATCATGAAGTACGGTATGACCAACAATTTTGATGATGGTCTACAAACAAGAACAATATGTGTTTATATAGCATTTATAACATAAACCTTGTCAGGAACATTAAAAACCAAGATTTGAAGCCAAGCCACTGAAGGCAATATGAGGGCAGGTAATCAAAACCTGTCTGACCTAGAAGAATTTTTGTGATATGACCTTTATCCACAGGATGTCCCTTCTAATAATTCAGCACTTTCTTTGCAGCTCAGCCCAAATCCTTGAGTGGCTTAAACAGCTTCCTGATTTGTTTTAATTGTAACAAACTCATCAGCTGATGAAGTTCAAAATTGGATTCATTCAAGTGTATAAAGGTCAAGATGACATGACAGACTGCCTGTAAATGGCAAAGGCTAAAAAAAATTGCAGGAAACTGAATGAAATAAATAGAAGCACTGTTGACTTAGTTGTTAAACATTCTCAGTGCAAATATTGCACTGAAGAGTGCACAACATTAGACTTACTGCTTGGTGGAAAATTAATTGCGCAGTATCTGCTGTTTGATTTCATTTTTGTTGACCATGTGTGAAGTCTTCCTTTGTGAAATCCACAATTGTTTTTAAGAATTTTTGAAAAGAATTTTTAAGGGTTTGTATCAAATCATAAAGGGATCAATTATAATTTTCTTGAATAATTTATACAGTCCATGTTACCTGGCAATCACTGGACAGCAGCGTCAAAAGCAGTTTGGCCAAATGCTGAGAAGACCAACTAGGAAGTTACTGCTATAGAGAAGAAAGGAGGGCTGCTGCAGATTGTAGAACAGGGAAGGCACATTTGTAAGGAGTTCTGTGTGTTACATTTAAAAGGGACAGATACTAGATGACAGGTTTTAGATAAGGGTTTGTCAATTGGACAATTCTACAGTTATGTTTCAGTTTGGCCAGTACTGACCAAATTTTTAACAAGGTTAATTAGAATAAAGTCAGCTCAATGAGTTCTGGGAAATGTATGCCAATGAGATTGTTGTAAACTTATCTAGGAATCATCAGAGGTCTTTGGTTTGGGTGTTGACTGTATTTGGGGAGCTCAGAAGGATTGAGGTTACTGTTGTGGGTGACTTGAGGTCTTAAGTGTATTGAGTGAGAAAGGTCAGAAATCTGAAACATCAGAGGCCAAGCTGGTAAGACTGAAATTACATGTGATGCCACATTTATGTGGGTACCTGTAATCTCGTGACTTGAAATAATCAATACAATGTGTAATTTATGATTTGTATAGACTGTAATTTACCTGTTAATTCATGCCTCATACACACACTGGAATGTTATTTGATGTGACGTCAGTGAAACAAAAACCTGTTTAATATCATTGGAAAGTTTATGATGATTTAACAGATTACTTCACATGCAACTACACTACAAATCAACTTGCAGTCACTGGTATAGTGAGAAGCTCCTTTGGCTGTCTTCACACTGGAAAGGTGATTCCAAACAGCTGTCAGATTGTGATAACAAGGTGTAGAGCTGGATGATCACAGCAGGCCAAGCAGCATCAGAGGAGCAGGAAGGCTGACGTTTCGGGCCTAGAC
>JAHRHZ010000133.1:67849847-67910514 GCA_024137785.1 Ginglymostoma cirratum
CCTCCCCCTCTCTCCCTATTTATTTCAGAACCCTCTTCCCCTCCCCCATTTCTGATGAAGGGTTTAGGCCCGAAACGTCAAGTTTTCCTGCTCCTATGATGCTGCTTGACCTGCTGTGTTCATCCAGCCCCATGCTTGTTATGCAGAATGACTTAGACTGTTTAGGAGAATGGTCCAGGAAATGGCTGCTGAAATTCAACGTGAGCAAATGTGAGGTCTTGCACCTTGGAAAAAAGAATACAGGCATGGACTGTTTTCTGAACGGTGAGAAAATTCATAAAGCCGAAGTACAAAGGGATGTGGGAGTGCTAGTACAGGATTCTCTAAAGGTTAACTTGCAGGTTGAGTCCGTGATTAAGAAAGCGAATGTTGTCATCTATCTCAAGAGGGTTGGAATATAAAAGCAGTGATGTGCTTCTGAGACTTTATAAAGCTCTAGTTAGGCCCCATTTAGAATACTGTGTCCAATTTTGGGCCCCACACCTCAGGAAGGACATACTGGCACTGGAGCGTGTCCAGCGGAGATTCACACGGATGATCCCTGGAATGGTAGGCCGAACATACGATGAACGGCTGAGGATCCTGGGATTGTATTCATTAGACTTTAGAAGGTTGAGGGGAGATCTAATAGAAACTTACAAGATAATGCATGGCTTAGAAAGGGTGGACGCTGGGAAGTTGTTTCCGTTAGGTGGGGATACTAGGACCCGTGGGCACAGCCTTAGAATTAGAGGGGGTCGATTTAGAATGGAAATGAGGAGACGTTTCTTCAGCCAGAGAGTGGTGGGCCTGTGGAATTCATTGCCACGGAGCGCAGTGGAGGCCGGGACGTTGAATGTGTTCAAGGCAGAGATTGATAAATTCTCGATCTCGCAAGGAATCAAGGGCTACGAGGAGAGTGCGGGTAAGTGGAGTTGAAATGCCCATCAGCCATGATTAAACGGCAGAGTGGACTCGATGGGCCGAATGGCCTTACTTCCACTCCTATGTCTTGTGGTCTTGTGGTACTGATTGGATTATCAGCCATGACTGTATCAAATGGCGGAGGATGTTCAAAAGGCCAAATGGCCTAATTTTTTTGTTTCTAATGATCTCTTTCTGTGTCATAACACTTGATTGTGTAATTTATAATTAAGTATTGATAATTCACAATAATTTAATTTACATGGTCTGAAAAGATTGACCTCAATATTTTACCTTCAATAGTTAAAGGAAGCAACGAAGGTTAGTGGATGTTGTTGGGTGGAGAGAAGCGTTGGAAGCTGTGTACTTCAACAGTCGGTTTTAGATCTATTTTCAACTTTATCCTGATAAACCGTTGTGTTGCTAAAGCACAAGTTTCGATCTCAAAATTCAGTCATATCACAAGAAGTGAGAGTTCGACACACAGATTCTGTGTAAAAATACCTTCAGGAAGATATAAGTTAATGCTGGCCAGGCAGGATACAGTTTTAATCTACTATGGTGATATGTTAATACATTAGAAGAGGCAACAGCATAGATGAACAGCAAGACTGAAGGCATGAAATCAAATAACTGCAAGTCTAGATTGTTCAGAGCATGAAGAAAGGTGAAATAGCATTTTTTGGTTTTAAGAATGGAAACAAAGAATAATGACAAATTTGTACATACTTTGCTGTGGCATAGTTAAAAGAATTCTCTGCAATTTGTTGGATTCCATTATAAAAAGGGCATAAATTCATTGAGAGCAGGCAGTACAGACTCTCAGTTTGAGTGTGAATGCTGAATAATCATTAATTTAGGTTTATACTCTGAGAATAGATGATGAGAGAAATGTTTTCTAAAGAGGGTTTTGGGAGTGTCTATTACTTTTACACACAGTGGTTGAAGCAAAGACTTGGGTATCTGGAAATAGAAAATTGAATAACTACCTTTATTGGATGGAAATGAAGGACTGTGGCGTGGGGGTAAAAGAGGGGAATTAGATTTGGATCACTTTTAACACAGGTGTAGATTTAATAACCTGAATGATTTCCATCTGTACTATGAACCCTTTATGGCTCTGTGCAATGTCTAGTGTGAATCAATGCAAACAGAAACTTTGCTCATTCGTTTTGTTTTATGCTGAGTCACTAATTTTATGGGATATTGAGGAAGATGACGCAGTCCTGACTGTAATCATTTAACTCCCTAAGTTAAGAGGTGAACTTTTGGTCAATCTTTGTATACTTTGGCCCAGTGAAAGATGAAATTGTTGGGTATTCAAATCTTAAAAGACCTCTTGATGACCATTGCCTACAGTACAGCTGGAAGTAAAAATATAGTGCTCCATATATCACGCTGTATTATTGTGTTGTAATAGCTCATTGCCTCTATTTATATAAATAGATAAGCTAAATGTTCCTCCACAATGTGACTTACTGTGTTTTATTTGTGCATCCTGTGTATTGATGACTAAATCCTTTATTTCTATAGTTGTTATTTTATCAGTAGTCATTAAAACAAAGTCAGAAGTCTCATGACACCAAGTTATAGTCACACAGGTTTATTTAAAATCACAAGCTTTCAAAGTGCTGCTCCTTTGTCAGGTGGACCAGGTGAAATTTCATCTGTCAAAAGAGCAGCGTAACGAAAGTTTGTGAATTTAAGTAAACCCGTTGGACACTCACTTGGTGTCATGAGACCTCAGACTTTGTCCATTCTAGCCCAACACTGGCATCTCCATATCATTAAAATAATTTAACACAAAATCTTTCGCTAAGCAGTCATGTAAACTTATTGTTGGCAAGACTTAATATATATTAGAACAAGTATTTTTAAAAAAAATTATGTAAATGCTCAGTTGATCATAGATGAAAGCTCAACTTTTAATGCTTCATCCCAGCCCATCTCTGCTTCTCAATTTGTGTCCAGTTTCCGATATTTGTGACTTTTCATCCTCACAAGCCTCAATGTCTGCTACCAGGCTTGTTTCTTTGCACTACTGATAAAGTATTGGATCCTTATTAAATTTGTTTTTTCAAATGATTAGTGCAGAATAACCCATAATTTGTTAATCAGCTGCTGTTGTGGTGTTTTGCCTTACTACTTGCCATAAGAATTAGGTTTGGATATTTCAATTTCTTTTACTAATACACACAAGGTCACAGTTAGGATGTGGTAGAATGATGTTTTTTTTTAAAATCATTAATGGGATGAGGGCGTCGCTGGTAGGAAGCATTTATTGCCCATCCCTAATTGCGCAGAGGGCAGTTCAGAATCAAACACATTGCTGTGGGTCTGGAGTCACATGTAGGCCAGACCAGGTTAGGATGGGAGTTTCCTTCCCTAAACGACATTAGTGAACCAGATAGGATTTTCCTGGCAATCGACAATGGATTCATAGTCATCATTAGATTCTTAATTCTAGATTCATGTTACTTGTTTGAAATAAACCCAAGAGGCCTGATTCAAACGTTACAGCAGGAGTTGGGAATTTAAATTCAGTTAATTTAAAAAATCACAATTAAAAAGCTTGTATTAGTAATAGAGACTATTAAACCATTGGATTGCAATAAAAATTCAGCTAATTCAGTACTGTTCTTTTTGGTAAGGAAGCTGACCATCTTTTAGCCTGTGTGTGACTTCAGACCACACGACAATTTAGTTTGCTCCAATATAACCCAACATGCACTTGGCTGTGTTTAAAAAGCTGCTCTGAAAAGCTATAAAGTAAATAGATTTCTCCAGTTTCAGAAGATGACTCACCATCTATTTCTCAAAGGCTAATGTGAATGGGTATTCATTGCTGTCCTGCAAGCAATATCCACATCATGTGAATGAATTTCAAAATAAAGCTTAAATGAAAGTAATAAATTCCCGGCTACTTATGTTGGCAGATATTGTTCACTTTTGTTTGATTTAATTCGCACCATGTATTTTTTGTGACAATTCATATGCCTGTGCAGAGGAGAAAGCGATGTATGCAACTGAATTGGAGAAGTATCAGAAGGACATTGCAGAGTGGAAGAAGAAAGCATCAAATCTTGAGAAAACAGTCACAGATTTAGAGGTGAGCTTTTTTAAACAGGTATTAGTCCATGAATACTTGGTAGTGTAATTCATTATTTAACAAACAACTCTGCTATTCTGATTTCCCATCGGTGAATCCTGGTCAGGTCCTGTTTTATATTGGTTGTTTTTCTTCACTTTATTATCATGTGTGTGACAACAATTAGTTGAGTCTTTGGTTCAGTTCATGAACAAACTGTGTCATCTGAACTGGATAGTGCCTTATGATCATCTCTACCCACAGTTTCTCCTTCAGTACCAGCGATTTCTTTTAGGTACAAGTGTTTTAATTTGCTGTAATTAAGCAGAGAATGGTTTTAATCAATCATGGACAATCTATTTATTTATTACACATTCTTGGGAAAGTGAACTATGTCATTTGAAGGATGTTTTCAGCTTTTCCGTTTACCTTTTTGGATAACCTAATTAACTGTTATTATCCCAGTTGATGGTGCTATTGGACATATCCAATTCCAGAATGCTAGAATAGTAAATCATAAGTTTTTCTAGTTTATATTGGTAGTGATCAGTCACTGAACATTTGAACACAAGGCTGTCAGTATACTTTTAACAAAAGAGCATGGGTTTATTACTGAAGAGGAAAGAAAACCAAACAAAGCCTATAAGACAATTTGAAATGATCTTATCATTGTAGCCTTCTGTGTTTGCTTTAGGTTTCCAGCATCCACAGTACTTTGCTTTTATTCACGTTATTTTGAAGAATTGGAACGAAAGTCTTATTTTGTTCTGGATAACAGTAATAAAGAAAGAAAAATATTTATTTTAGCAAATAAAATATATTTGTATGTCTGATTTGGCTGTTGGTATAACGGGCCTGATTACCAGTCCATTCTTCCCTTACTTGCACTTGGAGCTGGTGAGTGTGAGACTTTGTGAGCAATTTTCTTTGTCTAAAGTCTAGTTTTTCTTTAACTTAAATGCCAGGAATTATTGCAGCCTTAATGCAGGGCCATACAAGATCTGAGAGAAGCTGTGACTAGCTAGTTAGTGGCTGATTTAATCTTTGTTTTTGGATCAGTTTTTGAACTTGAATCAGTTCTTTTCACAAAGTGTAAATAGACGACTGCCTTAGAATGAGTGCTGCTTTGGTTTTTACAGAATGTAAAGAGGGAGCTTGGTAAATTAGGAGGAGATTCATTGGGAGTTAGGTGCTGGGGAGAGGGTAGGTGTCCCTTTTGTTTTCAACCTCCTGTAGTTGGCACTTTTTCTTTTTATTGTTATAATTATAGCAAGCATAATTTTTTTTAAAGTTACAGGATGACAACTCAGTTTGGCCAAGTAGAATGCACATCTTTGCGCTATGTATGAAGTCATGGACACACCACAGGTCCCAGAGGAACACGTCTGTAGGACGTGTCACTGGCTGCACAAGTTTCAACTCCATGATCTAGAACTTGACCAGTGACTTCAATCACTTTTGCAGAGGACTATATTGATAGCACATTTAAGGAAGTGGTCATACTGGGCGTTCGCCATATACAGGCACTGAGGCAATGTGTGACCACCAGCCAATCTATGAGAGCCAGGCATGCAGTGCAGGAGTTTACTAATTGGATACTATTGAGAGTGGTATCAAGGACAGCTCAGCTGTACATGAAAGGAGAGAGAGTGGAAGGGTAATAGTGATAAGAGATTCCATAGTCAGATCAGACAAGTGTTCACAGAACTGCCTATAATACTCCAGGACAGTATGTTTCCTCCCTTGTGCCAGGGTAATGTATTTTACAGAGCAACTCAATTTTTTTGTCCAGTGTATAACATGTCCAGTCGTAGAGGGTGTAATTCTAGATCCTAGTGGATAAAGCCAGAGTTTGGAGATAATGATCATAATACAGTCAGATTTAATATCATTATGGAAAAAGACAGTAATTGATAGAACAAGAGTAAGTGTTCTCAATTTGGGAAGGCAAACCTGACAAAACTATGATCATCTGGCTGTGCAGATTAGACATATTCTTTGTAGAAGGTCAGTGGCAAATCCTGGCAGGCTTTCAGATATAAGATTCTATGGGCACAGTATAGACATGTCTCCACAAAGAAAACTGGTGGTATTGCCAAATCTGGAATCCCCTGATTATCCAAAACACACATTGAGATAAAGAAGTAGAATAGAACTTAAGACAATCTTGTAGACAGTAATACTTCAGGAAGCATAGATGTGCCTTGGAAGTACAGGAGTTAAATGAGACAGAAAGTTAGGCCAGCAAGAAGAAGATATGAAAAATATTGCCCAATTAATATTAAGGAAAGTCTGAAGGTGTTTTATCAGTAAATTAAGAGCAAGAGCATGATTCAGGAAAGAGTACAGGGTAACTTGTGCATGGATACAGAAGATGTGGGTTAGATTCTTGAGTATTTTGTTCCTTTTTTAAAAAGGAGATGGATGATGTAGACATTGTAGTTAAAGAAGAAAATGTGAAGTATTCGATAAAATAAGCATAGCATGAAGGAAAGTATGGGAGTGATTGACGTTGAAAATGGGCAAATCATCAGTTCTAGACAAATTAATCCTGAGTTGTTCAAGGAAGCAAAGGAAGAAATGATCTGAGGATTATTTCCAAATCTTCATTAGATAAAGGCACATTACCAGAGTATTAGAGGTCTTTTATTTTTAATTGCCCTTGTGGGATGTGGGCATTGCTGGGTGGCCAACATTTATTCACAAGAATAGAAGTTGCTGGAAAAGTTCAGGTCTGGCAGCATCTGTGAAGAGAAATCAGTTAATGTTTCAGGTTGAGAGACCCTTAACATTAACTCTGATTTCTGCTTATGGATGCTGCCAGACCTGCTGAACTTGTCCATTTTTGTTTCTGATTTACAGCATCCACAGTTCATTCAGTTTTTACTTGGACAACATTTATTACTAGTTGTCCCTAGTTGACCTTGAGAAGGTGACCTGCCTTCTTGAACTGCTGCAGTCCATGAGCTGTAGATATACCCATCCACTGAAGGAGTGACAATATATTTCCAAATCAGCAAAATGAGTGGCTTGGAGGTGTACTTGCAGCTGGTGACGCTCCAATATATCTGCTGCCTTTGTCCTACTAGATGTATGTGGCTGTGGCCATGGGCTTGAAAGCTCTAAGGAGCCCTGGTGAATTTCTGCAGTACACCTTGTAGATAGTAAACACAGTGATCATGGAGGGGGTGAATGTTTGTGGATGTTGTGTCAATCAAGCAGGTTGCTTTGTCCAGGATGGTGTCAAGCTGCTTCAGTGTTGCTGGAGCTGCACTTATCTAGGCAAGTGGCAATATTCCAGTGCAGCCCTGACTTGTGCCTTGTAGATGGTAGACAGGCTTTGTGGGACCATGGGAGTAGTTATTTGCTGCTGTATTCCTAGCCCCTGAACGGCTCTTGTAGCCAATTTATTTGTATGGTGTGTACCGTTGAGTTTCTGGTCACTGATAACCGCTGGGATGTTAAAAGTGGGGAATTGGTGATGGCAATGCCCTTAAGCGTCAAGAGTTGATGGTTGGCTTGTTTCTTACTGGAGATGGCCATTGCCTGGCATCTTTGTGGCACAAATGTTACTTACCACTTTTCGGCTGAGGCTGGCATATTGTCCAGATTTTGCTGCATTTGGACGTGGCTGCTTCAGTATCTAAGGAGTTGTGAATGCTGCTTAATTGTCGGCAGATCACACTAATTAAAAGAGGAATGTGAATTATTAGGTGTAATAAGCATAATTACTGCTGTTTTGATGTTGCAACTCTTAACCATAGAGTCTGTAAATTCTAACATTTGTCTGCAAATATTGTATCATATTCAAAAGGATATGGAGAAATGCAACGTTATTGCTATTGGAGAGTGCAAACAAGGTAAGAGAATACACAGAGGGTATTGAGAAGCGTAGAGGAACAGAGAAACCTAGGAGTTTACTGTGCAAGCAAGTGCACAGACCCCCTGAAGGTGATAAAACAGTAATAAAGTAGTTAACTAAGACAGATGCAATACTCTTAATTATTGAGTGAGGTGTTGAAAACATGAGCAGGGATGTAATGCTGAAACCATATAAGACACTGGTTAGATCATAAATGAAGATTTATGTGCAGTTCTGGTCACTGCATTACCTTGAGAGTATGGAGGAGATGTACAATATTGTTGCTGCAGCCTGAAAATTGTTACAATGAGGAAAGATTGGGTGGTGAGGTGGTGTTTTCCTTAGAAAAGATGATGCAGAGTGGTGCCAACTGAGATATATAAAATAACGAAAGGACAGGATGGGATGGCCATCGAAGACCTATTTCCCCAGTCAGTTTCTACGGTGCACCAAATCTACCAAAATTTAAGGTGATCAGTGGAATGATTAGCGTGTACACGCGGAAAACTTTTCTCACCCAATTGGTGATGGGTATTTGGAATCCAGTGCCCAGTTTGGTAGTTTTGATGGAAATCTTGAACTAATTTAAGAGGAATCTGGATGTACACCTGAAGCTTTATAACCTGCAACGCTGTGGGTCAGGTGCTGGAAAGTGGGGTTAGAGTGGATGGCTAGTTTGTTCAGATGGCGCAAGCATGATTAGCTAAATGGGTTCATTCCTTGACGTAACTGTGATTAGAGTCACAACTTTGTAAACGGCAAAACTATGTTCAATTTAAAAACTGTTACTGAATTGATGGGGCTGGGAGTATTTCCTTTCAGTAATTTTTTGCACATCACCTGATTGTTCTTCTCAGAAAGTGATGCAAAGAAGCACTTCAGGCTAACTTGTTGACTTCTGTCTGATTTTTGACTACTTTGAGTCTGCTAAAACAGCTCAAGATTTCTTCCCAGCTCTGAAGTAGTCTGAAGACTTCTACAAATTTCCCTGCTGCTGGATAGAGTATTTTCTTCCGAACTTAACTTATTTGTGGCCTCAGCCATCTTGTCCCTGGAAGTCAGGGAAATTTTGATTTGTAATTGTCTTTTCACTTGGCCTTTCTAGCGATCATGTGATTTAAGCTATCTTTAGCTCACTGTTCCAAATTCCTTCCTGAGCTTGAAAAAGACACATCATACCTTCACAGCACTGAAAACCGAAAAGACCTTTACCTCTGCTTTCAGTACCAAGTTCCCAATGATGATAACGTATTCTAAGCCTTCACCACAAGATAAGCTGTTGTTTTGAGAATAAAATTTGAGAATTAATTCGATCTAAGCTTCTCGCTGCCTTGGAAAGGCATAATCAAAGACTCCTCCCATCCCAATTATAATACCTTCCAAGCTCTTCTGTGAGGCAAAAGATACAGAAGCTTAAACACATCTATCAACAGATTCAAGAGCAGCTTCTTCCCTGCTATTATTAGACTTTGAATGGACCTCTCATATTTTAAATTTAATGTTGACTTCGCTCGTTGTGCACCTTGTCTCCAGCCATAACATTGTATTCCTCTGTTCTGTTACCCTTGTGCACTTTGTATGGTATGATCTGCCTGTACTGCCCGCCAAAAAAACACTCTTCACTGTACCTAATTACTTGTAACAATAATAAATCAAATAAAATCAATTCACATTATTTCAGAAAACTCTAGGCATTCAAGAAGTAGAGAAAGCAAATATGGGTGCAAAATCCTGTCGTGCATGAAATGAGATAAAAATAAGTTAGGACATTTGGCCCAGCTGGTCCATGAATCATCATAAAAAGAAGACCACACTGGAATTGCAAAATGATCCAAACTTGTAGCAAATGGAGTGGAGAAACTAACAGTTCCAAATGCATGCTGATGTCTAGTTGTTTAGTCTTTCCCTTCTGGATTTACTAACAACCGACAGATTTTGTGGGGGATGACGAGGATTAGAAAACCATCAAATCATAAAGTAATGATTGCCTCATTGTAGCGATTAGCTATTGGAGACATGCTGCAAGAATCTTGTTAATACATTCTGGTGTTGAAAGGCAGTATAAGTTTGCCAAATAGACCAGGGATAGCATGTCATACTTAACACTGTGAAATTACTAATGTTGCTGCATTCGTTTGGTTTCTATCTGCCAAAGTGAGCATGAGCTTACTTTAAACTAGAAATGATATTGGGTTTGGAAAATATTGATTGGTGTATGTGAAGTGTTGGTGCTCACCATTTGAAGCCAGGGCAACAATGCCTATAATGTGGAAGAATTGGTTTCCCTATTTAAGGATGAAGGCAGATTCCATTTGGAGAGGAAGGGAATTGTTTCTATGACAGGATTTTTGAAGAAAGAATGTAAATAATTTGTCAGAAGGATTGACCTCGCTGCAATGTTGCTTCAGAGTGTCCGGGGACAATTTTGTTTAATCCTTCTGACAAACTGTCTGTTTAGTAGATTTCAACAGCTTGGTTCTCTGTCGCTTGCAGTTAGTTCTTGAACTAGTTGAATAACTTTCTGATTGCTGCAATGATGCTGCTTCTCAAGTATCTGTATCAAAAGCCCTGAGTATTGCATTCAGAGGTGTTTTAAATTGGTTTTAGATCTCTGTGTTTGATCCATGTATTTTAAAAGTGATACCAAGTCTGTTTTTGTGCTGTACATCTCTATGACTCTGTGTCATCCAGCTGACGTCTGCCTGAAGCCTGGATTGTCTCAAGTTGACAGCAGCATACTAGGCATCAACGACTTGGAGGCGTAAAGCACCAGCATGGAATTTGGGCCAATGAATATTGAGCTTGCATAACTTAGCATACAAATTCCAGTAGAAAATGATGCCAGTAAGAAAAATGGAAATGAGCCTGTTTAATATTTGTTTCTAGGCATTTTCAGTGTGTTGGTTTTAAATATTCGGATATAAAAATGATTAGCTTCTACTCCGAGATCATCAGCTAGACTCTGATGAAACTCTCCATCAGCCTTATTAGTATAGGAGGTCACAGTTATGGCCTGAAAGATAGCTCATTGGTCATGCTGGCTCCCCTAAGCTCCACATTTAAGGTAAGTTTATTAAATACTTGCCTTTTCTACACAAACTACAGCATTATTAATAGTCGTTACTTAGACTGCTGATAATCCCAACACCTTTTTCTTGTATGTTTTAAAACATATTAGGTCACTTGTTGACGTATTAAGTGCCCCAAAATCTGTGTTGGACAGCTGATAGGAATGTCTGTACGCCTCCCAAACTAACATAGCATTGGACATTCAAACATGGGTCGATGACTTTTCAATTAGACTTCTCTACACCCAGAAACTAAAGTTTCTAACTGGCTTTTGATAGCGCATTCTGATCAAAAGTTCTTAATTGCTGCTGGGCAAAATCAATTGTGCAAGTCTTTGTCTCCGCCTCTTTATGTCACCATCCTTCTTTCATCTTTCCCTCTCCCTCATTGCTCCCTGATATGTTGCTGATGTGAAACTTGAAGTCAGCTTTTCTGAAAAGCAAAATATCATGGAGTCTTCAACTGCTCAGGCTTGTAGCACTTGTGTGGAAACAAACCAAGTTAACTTTTCAAATTGTTGATGACATTATTATTCTTTATCTCTATAGGTGCTGCCTGACCTGTCACATGTTGCCAGCCTGTGCTGTTTTTTTTTGTTTGGAAGCAATATGAGCCAAAAAGAGCTGGCTGTATGCAGTTCAACAAAAATCAGTGTTAAATTTTCAATGCCATGCCAGTCAATGACGTGTTTAGCGTGAGAAATTAAAATGCTGATATAATACCCATGGAGCTTCTTTGCAAAGAAAAGTAAGCTTTAGTTTGTATATGACCTGCCCAATGCTTAAAATGGGTGCTTAGAAAAAGTGGAATTAGATCCGCCAACTGGTTTTCCATAAGGAATTGATTAGATTGTTTAGGTGGTTGAATAAAAATGGTTTGTAGAGATATTGGTGAACAGTGAATAAATGTGATTAGAGTTATTTAGTTTTATTTATAAGAGGGTGTACCCTCTTGTGGCACAATCACACTGTCCCTGCCTCCTTAACGTGGAGACCTGTGTCCAAATCCTACCAGAAGTGGAATATTTCCAGAGCTGTGTAATAGTATCTCTGAACAGGGTGATTAGGGAAAAAAGGAAGATCCTGACAGATTCTGAAAAAAAAATAGAAATTGCTGCAAAAGCTCAGCAGGTCTGGTGGCATCTGTGGAGGAACATTGGAGTTAACGTTTCAGGTCAAGTGACCCTTCCTCAGAACTTGGATGTCTGCAAGATGTCACCTGGACTGGGGAGCTTCAATATAGGGGCAGCGCGGTGTCTCAGTGGTTAACACTGCTGCCTCACAGTGCCAGGGACCTGGGTCCGATTCCACCCTCGGACGACTGTGTGGAGTTTACACATTCTCCCTGTGTCTGTGTGAATTTCACTGGGTGCTCTGGTTTCCTCGCACAGTTCAAACATATGCAGGTTAGCTGGATTGGTTATGCTAAATTGCCCATAGTGTTCAGGGATGTGCAGGCTGGTAGGCGGTTAGTCATGGGAAGTGCGTGCTTACAGGTAGGGAAATGAGTCTGGATGGGATGCCCCTAAGAGGATTGGTGCGGACCTGTTGGGCCCCTGCAGGGATTCCATAATTCTAAGATTACTTGGTGAGTGAAGAGTAAGAACAAACGCATTGTGCCAAGTGACCTCTTTTGTGTTGTATCATCTGAGTATTGCTATATAATTTAACCCACTTAGTTTGGGGATTGGTATGATTTTTGATAAGCAATACGTTGCAAATTTGTTTGTATTTAGATTGTGCACAATAGTGAATTTAATTCGAGCTCGGATAATATAGTACTGCAAAAAATGCTGAAGTCTAGATGGGCAAACTTCCATCCAGTCAATTAACACTCTGAAAAACATTTTCCACTTTCCAACAGTATTTTATAATTCATTGTTAACTGCTTTCTTGTTGCAGCAACATTTAAAAGAAGCCAATGATGCTCTAGATTCTGCATCAAGACTAGCTGAGCAGTTGGACCTTAAAGAGGAGCAACTGGAAGATCTTAAAAAACAAGGTAATGCATTGCTTTGCACGTGTAAACCGTTTCATTAGAAAGGTAACACGTTTTGGTATTCCATCTTCATTCCTTCAACCTCAAACTCCTTGGTGACTTTAAAGCATTTCAGTGCTGTGGCAACCTGATTAGGAGGATTCAAACATGGAATCCTAGTGAAGCATCAAGGAGACAGTAAATACATTTAGGAATTTTGGAGCAGAAAGAGGAGGTTGGGATGAGTCAGTAATTTAGAAGTACAGCTGGATCAAGATTTGGATTTTTGAAGAACTGTGTGATGTTTGCAGATTTGAAGGCCAATATTGGAAGAGTGAAAGCAGTTATCTGTCAGCTAATGGGAATCATTAATTTCATGCACAATGGAAATAACTAATCTTAGGTAAGATTGAAAATCTATGGAGGAGGAGATTGAGGGGAATAACTTTAGTTATTGCAACACAGGACTATTAACTTTATAAGATTAACAAATATTTGAGTGAAATGGACTGTATCCACCGATAATTGAAGATACAGTTAACTTGTGCAAGTTTAATAGTTTAGGCTTGGTGGATTTGAAGAAACATCTGCTCGGTGAGTAAAAATGTCGTACCATTGCTTTTTTATTTTCTGAACGCTCTGAAACGTTTTCATCCAAACCTCTCTACAGACTGTCGTAAAAAATTCAACTGCTGTTTAGGAATATGTTTCAGTGTACATTGCATCTTGAGAACAAGTCCGTCTGAATATGCCCCGGAAACAAAGTAAATATATTACTTGCATTCTTAATCAGTGCATAGATAAAACTTCCTCTTTCTTAACATTGATGACTTTGACCTGAAATATGAAAGAAGATAGTTTTACAGCTATTGTGCAAGTTTATTCCCATTATCCTTGGGATGTCTGTTTTTTTTCATATTGGTCAAAGTCCAGACCAATAAAGTAAAACTAAATCTGTAGTAATGGCAATGAATTAGAATTTGCGAGTGAGATGAGAAGTCTCTTATCATTAAGTTGCATTTTGTTTGTGTGTAAGGTTTTTTAAAATGACAACAAATAATACTGTGGCTGATAGAGTTTAATTTGGAGTAATGAGTTCTTCAGTAGCTCCATGAGCTGATTTAGTTTGCAGCTGAGCCATGCAGATTAGTAATTCAGTTCGAGTGCAGCCCAGGTTGCAGTAGCAGTGCTGTGTATGCCACCTGCACTTTGCAATCAGCCAAGGTTTTTGGTCCTGATCACTATCAGCAACTTGTCTGGAATGTGTGTCAACACCTGACAATCATAACAGCATCACTGGCCTCAGCTGTGATAACGCTCCACGTTGGAGCTTTCCTGCCAGCACTTGCCGTTAGGGTTCATGTACAAACAGTTACCATTTGGGTGAGATTCCTTTGGATGTCTGCTTCGTGTGGAGCCATATCTTTATATTCTTGACAGCACTTGATATTCTTCCAAACAGAAGTTCAGAAATGCATGCTCAAGTGAGATGCTTTGTAGTTGAGAAGTAACAAGTTAAATGCATGGGATGTTTGATAGGGATTCCAGGATTTCCAGGATTTTGACTCAGTGGCAGTGGAGGAACGACGATATATTTTGAAGTCAGTAGTGGTGTTTTCATCTATCTTCTAGTGTTGTCCTTTTAGAAGAAAGTGACTATGGCCATGAGCTTGGAAAGTATTATCTAAGGAACCTTAGTGAATTTCTGCTTTGCTGTTACTGAGTATTGGTGGTGGAGTGAGTGGATGCTTGTGAATGTGGTGCCAGTCAAGTGAGCTGCTTTGTCCTAGATGGTTTCAAGCTGCTTCGAGGTTGGAGTTGCACTCTTCAGGTAAGTGAGGAGTAACTCACCACCTGACTTCACAAAGCCTGTCCACTGTCACACTCCTGATTAGTGCCTTGTAGATGATGGATATGCTTTGTGGAATCAGGTGGTGAGTTGCTTGCTGTAATATTCCTAGCCTCTGACCTCCTCTTATAGCCACTGTATTTATATGGTGAATCCAGTTGATTTTCTGGTCAATAATAATCCCCAGGATGTTGATAGTGGCGTTTCAGTGATGGTAACACTGTTGAATATCAAAGGATGGTGGTTAGATTGCCTCTTATTGGAGATGGTCATTAGCAATGTATCAATGTAGCAAATATCCTCTGAGCTTCCTCCAACGACTTTACAGCCGTCCTTAAATAAGGAAACCAAAACTGCACGCTGTATCTGACTTTGTCCATAAGAAAAAGGATCAGGCAGGGGCCATTTAACCTCTCAAGTCTGGTCTACCATTCAGCAAGATCATGGCTGAGCTGACATTCCTCATGGCCACTTTCCTTCTCTTTCTCCATGACCCTTGATTTCCCCTGCTGATCAAGAATCTATCTGTCTCAGCCTTAAATATGCATAAGGATTCTGTTCCCACAACTCGCTGCAGCAGAGTTTCAAAGACTTTCAATCCACAGAAGAAATTCCTCCTTATCTCAGTCTTAAATTGACATCCCGTTAAATCATAGAAGATCATAAAATCTACACAGTGTGAAAACACAAGTCCACACCGAACCTCAGGGTATCCCACCCAGACCCATCCCCCTGTAACCCACCTAATCTACACATCCCTGGACACTAAGGGCAATTTAGCATGGCCAATTCACCTAACCTGTACATCTTTGGACTGTGGGAGGAAACTGGAGCACCTGGAGGAAAACCACGCAAACAAGGGAGAATGTGCAAACTCCACACAAGACAGTTGATCGAGGATGGGATTGAACTTGGGTTACTGGCGCTGTGCAGCAGCAGTGCTCTGAGACTATGCCCTCTAGTCCTAGGCTGTCCTGTGAGGAGTAACTCCTCTCATCATCTACCCTGTCAAGCCCCTAAGGAATCCTACGTTTCATTAAGGTCACCTCTCATTATCTCTCCATCCCGGGGATCATCCTAATGAACCTCCTCTGAACTGCCTCCAATGAAATGATATCTTCCCTCCAGTAAGGGGACCGAAACTGCTGTCAGCTCTCTGGATGTGGTCTTGCCAGTATCTTGTACAGTTGCAGTAAGTTCCTACTCTTATACTCCAATCCCTTTGAAATGAGGACTAACATTCCATTAGCCTTCCTGATCATCTGCATCTGTATGTTCCCTTTGAATCCAGAACTGGGGGACGCTGTTTTAAATTTAAGGGTCACCCTTTCAGGACAGAAGTGAGAATTTTTTTCTGAGGGTTGTGAGACTTTAGAATTCTGCCTGAGAAGGTGTTGGAGACAAAGTCATTGAGTGTTTTAATTTAGAAATGAATAGAGTCTTGTTTGGGATGAATCCAGGGTTTATGGGGTGTGTGGATTTGAATGTGGAATTTGAATCACGAACTGACCAGCCATGGTCTTTTGAATGTCAGTGTAGGCTTGAGAGACTGAATGGTCAACTGTTTTTCTTCTGTGTTTGTAAACTGGCACCATTAATGTATGACATGAAAGTGGAGCAGAACATGGTAAAATATGTTAATGTTTGAGAGACGTTTTCTTTTTGTTCCTGAAATGTGCAAAATCTAATTTTGTCCAGAATTAGTTGTTTTGTTCTTAAATAAAACTTCTTGTGGAGAAGTCGGTGAACCAGCAAAGCTGGCTGTAAATTGTCAGCATCTCCCCAGCTGAAGTGACTCAAAACTAGGTTACATTGTATGGATATTTCAAGGGAATAACACAATCCAACTTGTTTAGTAATTTTTTTTAGGTAACTGGCAATGTTTTGATTACATTCATATTGAATGGGTCAGTGGCATTTGGTCACTTCTTTGTTTGACTGAACATGATTGAATACATATAATTCCATTTAATCCACGATATTGGATTTTTCGTGTGTTTAGGCACTCCTAGCCGGTGATGTTTCCTGCATAACTTCATTCTTTCTTTCTGTTTAATTTATACATGTCCTTGGCTTATGATCTGACTTTGATTACTCAGTGCTAAAATATTCATTGAAACACAAACAGTTGACTAGCCAAAGAAAAGCTGAGGTGAAGAGGTGCAGGGGTAGAAAGGAGAGGAAAATTGAATAAGCCAAACTAAATATGGAGCTCAGGATGATGCTGCATGTCTGAACTAATTCATGTTGAGCTAAGCCAGCCTAGAAAACTTGAACAGATCAAATATGCATTTTTCTCAGTATCTTATCTACCATTAATGCTGCTGAAACTTCACACCCATTCTTCTTGGTTGTCCTGACCATCAAGTTTGTGGGTTTATTTCTCTATTCAGGGTCTTCAGATTTTGTTTAATTGATTTAAGGATGGATATCATCACTGGTGAGACCAGCATTTGTCAGAGATAATAGGAACTGCAGATGCTGGAGAATCCGAGATAACAAGGTGTGGAGCTGGATGAACACAGCAGGCCAAGCAGCATCATAGGAGCAGGAAAGCTTGACGTTTCAGGCCTAGACCATTTATCACCCTTTTCAATTGCCCTGGGAATGATGTTGAGATTTCCTCTTGAACTGCTGTAGTCTGCTTGGTGTAGGTGTACCTACAGTGCTTTTTGGGAGAGTGTTTTAGGATTTTGACCCAGGGATAGTAAAGAAATGATGTGATTCCAAGTCAGGATGTTGTGTGGCTTGGAGGTAAACTTACAGATGGTGTTCCTCCTGTGAATCTGCTGCCTTTGTCCTCCTAGGTGTTAAAAGTTGTGGGTTTGGAAAATCCTGTCAAAGGAACCTTGGCAAGTTGCTGCAGTGTATTTTGTAGATGGTGTATTTTGCTGCTGGCTTCATTGGTGGAGAGTTTTTTTTTCAGTGAATGATGGGGTGCATATTAAGCAAGGATCTTTGTCCCGGATACCATTGAAATTCTGGAGTGTTTATAGAAATGTATTCATCTAGGCAAGTGGAGAGCATTTAATCACATTCCTGACTTGTGCTTTATTGATGGGGGACAAGGTCTGTGGAGTCGGAAGGTGAGTTACCCAAGTGGAATATACAGCTTCTGACCTGCTGTTATAGCCATGGTATTTTTGTGATCCAGTTCAGTTTCTTTAGATAATTAATATCACAGAGTAAATGCATTGATGAAACCTAAGGGACTAACAGTGACAACATCTCAGGACTTAATCCTCGGATTCTAAAAAGCGTAGCTTCACTGTAGATTAAAACGTCCAGGCTGATTGAATGTCTGGACTGCTGTTATTTACCCAAAGTGATTCAGAATGTGTGAGGTGAATTAAGTAAACCACTCCTAGATCTTTTAAGATCTGAACTAATTCCAGTGTACCATGGTTCTAATCATTAGGAAGTAGAAGAAATCTAAACATCGGGCATTATTGGTTTTGTTAGTCTCATGTCACTTACAGAGAAATTTCTGGAATGCATTATTGAGATTTATGAGATTGTTGGAACTGACAGTTCTTGGAGAATACCAGCATAATTATAATAAACAGCACTTTCCCACACTAATCTGATGAATTGTGCGACAAAGAGGCTAAATTCACAATGCTTATATTTTAAAATCCTCATTCCCGTTTTCAAATCCATGGATGAAAAATTTTACTGGCATGTGCCTGATAAACTCAGTAAAGTGGAGACAATTGAAATGTGAGTAACTTGCAAATACTCCTCACCACTTTCAGTGTCTGGGTTGCTTTTGGTTAAACAACATTTGTTCTTTCTGCTAAATGACCGTTTTTAACTCAAAAAGAAACCTCACCCCATTAATTTTTATTTCTTAAATAGTTGTGACTCAACAGGACATGTTGGAAGATGCGCAGAGAAAACTGCTGAACCTAGTCAACAACAGTGAAGGTAGAATTGACAAGTAAGTATCTGATATTCATCTTTATTTTGGAAGCCTATGAATATTTTCTCACTTGATAAAATGGTTTGTTTGCAACCCAATGGACTGAAGCCAGAAGGTATCTCAGTGGATGATTTTGGGTTATGTGATGCATTGATTGCTCAGGGCTAAAGTAATTCAACTTGAGGTATAGCAGCAGTTTTGGTCTAGCAAATTATCAAAAGCAAAATGTTAGGAAGTGTTTGACTTTCAGTAACACTTATTTGGACAACTGTTACACTCCATACCTACGTTTTAGTTTCTTGACCATTAGCATCACCATTTGGCTTTCCCCTATGTTGCCTAATTTCTCTTGATCGCCATCATATAACAGACTTCCCTTGTGAGCTTTACTGTCCTTCCCTGGTTGAACCTGCTGCATCTCGGACTTCTTCCAGTTCTGTCAAAAGGCCAGCAATCTGAAATGATCCCTTTTGTTTTTCTCCCGTTGTATATTTAGTAAAATGTAGCAACCCAGTATTGGCTAATGCATTTTGCTCTCCAAGTCTAATCTTTACATTTTATAACTTTGAATTTTTTTGGCAATTTATGACTTGTTGGCTAATCATATATTCAGTTTTGGTTTGAAACTGTCATTTTGATTCATGTCCTTCACTGATATTTAAGCTTTCTTTAGTCACTGAAAACCAATGTCTGAATGCTCTGATCCTCTGCACACATCAATCCCAACACTCCATGATTTCCTTGTATTTCTGACATAAGGATGAAGCAAGAGAGAAGCTCTCGTAGATGTAGAGAGTAACATTCACATGGACTGAGGATTGATTAAGTAACTGGAAGCAATATTACAGAATTATTATGATGCAGGAGAAGATCATTCGGCCCATCGTGCTTGCACTTGCTCTTCAAATGAGTACCGTGATGGTATGCCGGTCTCTCGCTTTTTCACTATACCCTTGTACATTTCTATCCACATAATCATCCAATGCCCCCTTGAATGCCTCATTGGAACTTGCTTCTACCATACTTCCAGGCATGGAATTTTATGCCTCATCCTTGCTCACTGTGCACATCTCTTTAAGTCTTTGTCTTTGTCTTTGTCTTCTCATTCGTCGCATTCCTTTTATGACGGGGAACAGCTTTTCCCTATCTACTGTATCCAGCCCATAGTAAGCATAAGTGAGTCATTTCTGGGTTGGCAAGATGTGACAAGGAGGACCACAGGGCTCAGTGCTGAGGCCTGAACGATTTATAATTCATAAATAATAACATAATGAAGATGTTGAATATAAAGTTATTCAAGGATAGTAGAAAAGTAAATCCTGAAGATGACATAAGAGTCTGAAAGTGGCTTAAAGATAGGTTAAGTGAGTGGACACACATTTGGCAAATGGAGTATAATGTGGAAGGAAGAACAGTGAGTAAACATATTATTTAACTGGAGAGAGATGTAGAACTCTTGAGATACAGAGGGATCTGAGGTTCCATGATACCTGAATCCTGCAACTTTAGTATAAATGTACAACAAGTAATTAGGTAAATTGAATGCTCTTGTATATTGTAAGAGGAATGGAATGTCTATGTTGTACAGGGCATTGATAAGGTCACATCTATACTTTCCACCATTTTGTTCTCCTTATTTAAGAGAGGACATAATTTCATTAGAAGCTGTTCAGATATCAAGGGTGGGGGAGCATTTTCTTATCAGGAACGTATAGACACACTGGACATACCCATTTGCAGTTTAAAATAATCATATTGAAACCTGTAGGATCCTGAGGAGGCTTGTCAGGTGGAGGCTGAAAGGATTTTTCCTCACATGGAAAGATGGAGGCAGACTTGATAAGGGAGCTTAAGGTAAAGGAACCCTTAGGAGGCAGTGGTCAAAGGATGATAGAATTTACTCTGCAATTTGAGAGGGAGAAGATAGAATCAGAGATAAGGGTATTATAGTTGAATAAAGGCGACTACAGAGGTATGAGGGAGGAGCTGGGCAGAATTGACTGGAAGAGGAGCCTAGCAGGAAAGACAGCGGAACAGCAATGGTAGGATTTTCTTGGAGTAATTCAGGAGACGCAACAAAAAGTCATCCCAAAAAGAAGCATGGTACAGGGAGGATGAGGCAACCATGGCTGACAAAGGAAGTCAGGGATAGCATAAAAGCAAAAGAGAAAGCATATATTGTGGCGAAGGGTAGTGGGAAACCAGAGGACTGGGAAGCTTACAAAGACCAACAGAAGGCAACAAAAAAAAAAAAATAAGGAGGGAGAAGATTAAATATGAGGGTAAGCTGGCCAGTAATATAAATGAAGACTGTAAGAGTTTCTTGAGATATATAAAGGGCAAAAGGGAGGCAAAAGTACACATTGGACCACTGGAAAATGACGGTCCATTGTAAATGATAGTAGTGGGGAACAGGAAAATGGCTGAGGCACTGAATAATTACTTTACTCGTGTCTTCCGCTGTGAAGACTGATGCAATCTCCCAAAAATTCAAGAGAGTCAGGTGGCCATCACCAAGGAAAAGGTGCTAGTAAAACTGATTGGCCTGAAGGTGGATAAATCACCTGGACCAGATGGACTACACCAAAAATTCTAAAGGAGATAGCTGAAGAGATAATGGAAGCGTTAAGAGATAGTGGGAAGATGTTTCCATTGGTAGGAGAGACTAGGACCCAAGGGCACATACTTAAAGTAAAGGGAAGATCTTTTAGAACCGAGATAAGGAGAAACTTCTTCAGCCAGAGTTTGGTGAATCTATGGAATTCACTGCCACAGGAGGCTGTGGAGGCCAGCTCATTGAGTACATTTAAGACTGAGATACATAGGTCCTTGATTATCAAGAGTTACGGGGACACAGCGGGAGAATGGGGTTGAGGAACTTATCAGCCATGATTGAATGGTGGAGCAGACATGATGGACCGAATGGCCTAATTTCTGCTCCTATGTCTTATGGTCTTATTAGACCAAGAGGAAACAGTTTAAGAATATAGTCTCTATTTGTGAGCCCAGCCAGACAAATCAATGGCTATTCCTCTATAAGGATCAATGCATTCAAATTGAATCCTGATGATAACCAATAATCATGCATGAAGACCTGTTCATGGATGAACAGTTAGTGAAAATTCCAGCTCATTTCTTGTTTAACTCCTAACCACCACTGCACCCCAACCTTTTACACCACAGATTACTAGATCAGTTGTTGCATTGTACTGTTACCTCAATTGCAATCAGCTAATTCTTAGCAGCTTGGAGATTGACTCCGGGAACCTTTACCCATATCTTGGTATCATACCACAAACTTTATCCAACCATGCACAACCACTAAATTTATTGAGGTATTAAAATGGTCAGCAATAACCTCACATCTTCACACAGCAGGAGGATATCTGTTAAAAATGTGTTCTTTATTTGTTGAAACATCATAGAGCAAATTCAACAACCCATTTACAAATGTAAAGTGTATTTTTAAATAATAATACTGGAGGTTCTGCTGTCTTGCATGCCAACCAATCCAAGTATGGATTTGTCATTTATTGCGTCCTTGTTGCTAACTAGATCCCATTTATTTTATAGGGTCTTGATGAGAAATTTGTTTGTGAGTTATTTCCATACTCCAAAGAAGAAGCGTGATGAAGCAGTAAGGCTATTGGGAAATGTTTTGGGGTTAAAGAAAGAAGAGATTAAAGAGGTAGGCTGACATGATTGCTGTCTTTTCAAGTGCAGTTAATCAGATTGCAAGAACATTCCAAAGAGACTTGTTTTCTTTAAAGAAGAAATCTCATATTAGATGCTGCTCTTGCTGTGTATTTTGTTAAATAGTTTATAAACTACCCCCTCCTCCACCCATTTTGGGCATAAGCCAACTTTTTTCCACCTACCATCAGTTCTGAGGAAGGGTCACTGGACCTGAAACATTAACTCTGATTTCTCTCTACGGTTTCTGCCAGACCTGCTGAGTTTTTCCAGCAATATCTGTTTTTGTTCCAACTTCTTTGTACTCCAAAGTGTGGTCATTTGACTCAGCTCAATAATATTGATTCTGGTTCTGCTGCCTACTGGGTAAATTTAGGTATATTGAGCACAATTACACATTGATACTTTGTACTTCTGTCTTGGAACTTTGAAGAGGTGTTGTGGTTTCCTGGCCCTCTCTGGCTGGTTATTGGTTCTGACCATTGCCTATATAAAAAAAAATTGGTCTATTTATTATTAATCATGAAGTGTTGATGTCACTCACAACTTGCAGTTGTTATTACCAGTTCCACTCTGAGGCACCATCCTATTCTGACAGGAGCTCTGGTCACGCATGCAGCCTATATTTCAAAGTTACTACTGAATTTCTCAAACTATCCAAGTTCCTGCACCTTTTAAAATTATTCCAATTATTGCATTATCCAGTACACAGTTCAATTCTCATTACAGTGTATCAGCAAATGAATCATTCAAATCATTGTTAAATTAAGCCATGATGATCTTATCCAATATCTTGAGGCAACATAACTGTTCCCATATTCTGCTTCAGAACAGGATGTATCTGTTTGCTGCGCTCCATTTTGGAGGCATCCACATTTAACATATCCTCACTTGTTTTGCATAACAATGCATAAGCTACAGTTTATTCTTACATTGTTTAATACTTGCTTTTTAAAATAAGAGAGCTTATTCCTTTCCCTTAATTTTGCCAAATGCCAATATGGTACTTCTGTATTTCCATTTTCTGTTCATTTGAATTGGTTTCAAATTTAAAAGTGTAACTTGTGTGCTATGTTTTCACTAGCTCTTGGATAGTGAGCATCGTAGTGTTACTGGATGGGTCTCTAGTTGGCTTGGTGGTAACCGAGGTAGTGGAACACAAAGTTTCCCAAGTACGCCACAGAGGCCAAACCAGCACTCGGGTTTCAACAGTGTAAGTTCTCTTTTTGTTTGTTCTCCTACATTTTTAGTTTTTAAATGCTTAGTATGAAAACCAGAGTATCCTCGAGATTAACTAAGCCTCGTCTGAAATATTCAGTTCTGGCATCACACTTTAGGAAATGTCAGATATGGTTCGCAAGAATGGTTTTCGTGATTGTAATCTTCAGTTATGCAGCAAGTTTGAAGAAATTGACACGGTTAAGACTTTTCAGTGGTCACCTTGGAATACAGTCCTCCCTGTACTCATTCTCGTATGAAAATTGTTCTTTGAATTGAATGCTCTCGAAATCCTAGGGTTATTTTGTCTGAAAGTTTGTAGATGTAAGATTTCATGGTATGTTATTTATCAAAACACATCAGTCAGTTGATGCATAGAAACAATTTAAAAAGTTATTCCATGTTTGTGCAATGCATTATTTTCTGATTGCACTAAAACGATCATGTGTCAAGCCACTCTTGCCTCTAAATTAGAAACTTGTAGGTTTAAGCCCAACTCCAGACACTTCAGCACAAAACCCAGTTAAAACTTCATTGAGAAATAAAGAAATTTTACTGCAATATTGAAGGTCCCCGATTCAGCTAAGTTAGTCATGACCCCATCAGCCCCCTCAGATGATGAAAGATCTTAGGGCACTTTGACAATTGCATCAGGGAATTTCTCCCCATTGTCCTGACCAATATTTTATCTCAGTAAATATTGCTGTAAAAATTCTTTTATTACTTGCCTGAGTGCAAATTAGGAGCCTGTTTTCCGACACTGACTGGGCTTCAAAAGTATTTCATTGGCTGTGAAAGTGCTCCTAAATGCAAGTTGTTTCACTTTTCATAATACTAGTTTTATATATCCACATATCCAAGTTCTGTAAATTTTTCCTTCTGTACAGTTTAACCTTGCTTATGTGTGATACTCAAATTCACTGATTTATTTTGGTGAACTTCGAATTCTTCAAGATTGGCACTTATGGCTGGTGATACAGGTAGTAATTTAGCTGTAAAGTCTCCCAGTTGCATCTTCAAAATGAGTAGATGGGTTTTTCATAAAAAGCCCATGTTAGATCTGCTGGAAATGAATCAACACTGATGCTGTCTCATTCTTTTTTGCTATTGCTATTTCTATATTTTTATGCCGTGTTTCATCCCTTTGTTTATCCCCGCACATACTCTTACTCCTACTTCTCCATACCACCATCACCACCACCACAATCCATTGCTCTGGAAAATTCAGAAAATAATCGTGTAAACTTGCCTTATCTCTTTGAAATTTTTAAAACTAAGATTTGTCACACTTTGGAATGAACTACTACAATGATTTGCAATAAAGTTTCTAACATGCAACAAGAAAGTCTTTATTGTCAATGGGGAAAGGGCTAAAAGAATTGTGCTGAACCATAATTGAGACAAATAGGAGAGGCAATAAACAGTCTGGTCAAAACGATTAATTCTGAAAGTTTTTAAAGAAGAGAGAGATGTGGATATCGGACAGAAATTTGAGTCAGTAAGGCAAAAGTGAAATGCTTGCCAAAAGTAAGATGGACAGAATTTTACTTAATGATGCTAAGAAAGGTACAATATAATGTCCTGAAATTCTTTACCGTTGGTACAATGCAATTATAATTCATCCTCTTTGTTGCTGTTTGGGTATCCAAGTCTGTCTTGAAGTTTAGGAAGTGATTAAGTTAATGTATGAAGAAAAATATTGAGCAATACAGGGACAGAGGAAAATGGGAATACAGTAGGTAGATGTGATATGGACCGAATGCATAAGCATGGTGTGTCAAATAGCCGCCTGCTGTATAAAAATTTATGATCTTTATGATTCTGATGCACAGTCCTCTGTTCTGGATCAAAGTAAATCTTCAGATGTGCAAACAGGTTAAAAATAAATGAGGTCAATTAGATCAGCATGATGTGCTTTTTTGGATATTCATATTGTTGAAGCATTATCATATAACCCACCACTGCATTTTCCTCTGCAGTCTTTCTCAGAAATGTTTGTCAAGTTCCTGGAGGTAGAATCTCGACCTTCCCTTCCACCTCCAAAACTGCCAGTTTACGATATGCACCCAGTTGGAGCCACATCTGGAAGCAGCCAGCCATCCAGCAGTTATTCCAGCCGTACTGCAGGTACAGGCTTTATAGTGTTAAGTTGTGTATTTCTTCTGCATTACTAATAAAAGAGCAGTATAGATTGATAAATAACTTAAAACTAGTCATATAGGTTAGTAAGGCTAATGAAACAGCAAAATATAAAGCACCAGTATTTACTAAAAAGAGAATTTTTCTGTTTCTCCATTAACCTTGTAGGGATCTGTAGCTCGCCTACACCAGGAAGTACTGTGATAATTTTAATATTCTTTCTTTAGCCCCCACCCCCCATCCCAGCTACTCATTTATTGATGTGGTTTGACCTGAGAGTCACCATAGTTCAGGCAATAGGAGAGCTTGAGAAAGAGAGTCATTCATGGTAACCACAGTCAGTGCGGGTATTGAACCCGCGCTGTTGACATCACTGCATAGGCTGCCCAGCTAAGTAAGCAGCCAACCTCCTATCTGATAATAAGAAAATTACTTGTGTAATCCTAAGCAAAATGCATTGATATCATATCCTTCACAATGTGGAAAGTGAATTAAGTTTGTTTTTATTTTATGTGTTTGTATGATGCTAACTGATGAACAGGTGATATTTATCTTGAGTTTAGTTCCCAAACACGGAATTTCAAAACAATCTCCAGGGGATTCTACTAATGAACTTTTCTACTACTGAGTGCCATCTGCTTTATTTTACTGTCCGACTTGCAAGTAGCAAAAGCTTGATTTTTAATACTTTGGAACCCAGACAATTGCAGTTGCTTCAGTATTTGCAAAAGTCACTTTAAAGAATAGTGTTCTTATTACTGAAGTCCCAACTATTGAACACCAGCTAGATATGCAGTACAAATCATTTCTGCATTCATTATCTGATTTCATTGATGATGTAATTATTACCCTGAATAATGCTGTATTTTATTTGCAGGTACATCGGGAGAGGGTCCAGTGAAAAAATCTGACTCTAACCCTTTCTTGGCTCCACGATCTGCTGCTATCCCCCTCATCACGTCAGCAGCCTCCAGTGGTGTTGCGGCACCCCATCTCCTCATGAAACCAATCTCCAATGCTCTTCCAACCTTTACACCTTTACCAGTGTCTCCAGATTCTAGTGCCGGGGCTGTACTTAAAGATCTCCTCAAACAGTGAAAGAACTGGAGCAAACTACTACAGCACTTTAAAGTGAAATGACACTATGGACTATTGTTGCACAGAGAGGCCTTCTTCAGAGTGCGCAAAGTCTCCCAAGTGTTATTTACATCTTTCAAATGCTCTTCTTTAGTTAGAAAAGCTAAGTCTACTAAGATTGCAAGGATGCCAGCCCACAATCCAACTGGAGAAGGTTTGGCCAAGATGTAGAACACTTTCTGCCTCTCTAAAAGCCTAGCTATGAATACTTGTACTAAGCACACGAGGTGAGCATTATTACTGACTGCAGATACTGAATATCTGGCACTTAACCAAGATCTGTGGTTTTGGGTAATTACAATTCAAAAGAAATTTACAGATGCTGCTGAGATTCACTGTCCTTCCAAAATCCTAATGGGATTTATCTGGTTGCAATCTGTATGCGGTAATGGATTTCCATTTCCATCCTCTCTTGAGAAAAAAATAAAACCTCTTCAGTAGAGTTCCAAAGAAATACAAATGCAGTGTTGCATACTTGAAGCCTACTATAACTGGACTGCCTCTTGTAACTTATTGTACTGTTGTATGTGTTACGTGCCATGGTAGTAAATGGCTTTTTTCCTCCATGTTGCTGTATTTAACCAAGGTGGTACCAGCGGTGGACAAGCTTTGCTTTGGTTCGTTTTTCATTTTGTTTCATGAAAAGAATGAAATGGTAACCTCCACTTCCCCACCCCCTCATACCCAGGAGGTTCAAGAGATTGGTGGTGAAGGCCCTTAATTTAAAAGAAAATTGTCTACCAGTCTGCTAAGCAATTGTGAATCTTAAATATAAATTAAAGCATTGGTTTAATAGAGGATGTTTTGCTCTTCCTGTTGTGAATGGATAATTCCATAGAAAATCTTCAGAAATTTCCAGTTCTAAAGACAGAAGCCTTGTAATTCTTTAGAATTTTTTGCTTTAATTTAAACTGTCAGCAACCTGGCTTCAGGAAGCTTGAAATGTATCCTCTCACTTTCCAATGGAGCCATCTCAGCCCAGCATGTGCTCCTGATAGTTTTTTCTCGGTTTGCTGAATGGGTTTGTTTTGAGTATTTCAAAGAGGCCTGATGTTCATAAGCACAACAGACTTTCAGTTGGATCCCAGATGTACTAAGGATTTCTTTTGAGCACCAAAATTGGAATAAATAACTTCGGTACTTACTTCAACTGTACGGTAAAGGGTAGAAATCCTTTTCAATCGTGCCTGCAGAGAATAATCTGTGTTTGATGTGTTTGATGCTGGTTAGTGCCAAGAGATCTGTAATTTTGTGCAAATGATGTTGGTCTGATGATCTGTTACACCTTGTGTTATGATTCTGTTGGAATAATTTGTATGATTCTGGACCTGTGACTGTGGAGTCACGTCAGGCCTTTCTGTTGTACATTATTCTAGTTGCACCTCACTGTATCAGTGAGAGTGACAGCAATCACCAGCTTACAACAGAATTCTTGGTATAAATTGTTTGCTGTTTCCACAGCTTATGTTCCATCTTACATAGTCTACAAATTTCTAATAACCATTTGAGCTCTAAATTATCCAGGATTGATTTAATGTATTACTATTTGGTTGTAATATTGTAGTTAACCTGAAGAGTGACATCTCTTGGATATATTATAGTAAACTCTAATTTTGTCAAAAATATTCAGGTTCATTATTAAAATGATTTAGGAATTACTGTGTATATGTTAAAATGGAAAATATTATCATGACCTAAGAAATTAATCCTCAGGATTGGGGTTGGGTATTTTTTGTGTTTTGTAGTTGAGTTATTTAGCTTTAAAAGAGACTCCAATTTGAGACTGGACGTGAAGTCTCCCTTTTAGTCTATGATGTAGTCTGCTTCACCAAACTCCTTGGGCTTTGTTCAAGACTGAAAATCAATGTATTTATAGTTGGAGTAGTCATTTACAAACTCTTTCTCCAAAACTCATTTTTAACTTGAATAATGAAAATCAATTATATTTATCTTCCTTCATTTTTCCTGAAAGTGTGGACTTATTTTCTGGATATCATTCCATTGCAGTGGAAGGTTTTCTGTTATTCTGATATTTTCTTACTCATTCAAGGGATGTGCATGTTGCAGCTTTCTTAAAACTGCAGCAGTTCATGGTGGTTAGGTACATACTGTAAGGAGGTGAATCCTGAAAATCGACCCAGCGGTAATAAAAGAACAGTGATTTATTTTGAAGTCAGCATGGTGTGTCTTGGAGGGAAGCTTGCAGGTTCTGCAGCCTTTGTGCTAAGTGGTAAAGGTCATAGATTTGGTTATTGTTTATTATATGTGAATATGGTGACTGTTGCAGTTTGGTTACAGGCCATCTGCACCTCAGCACTCTTGGTACTGCTCACAGGTTTCACCGAGGGTTGGAATCTATTTGGATTTGCAATATGGAACTTTAATCAAATCTGTCCCAGGAACTAGCATCACAGTCCCATTAAATTTATACTTTCTTTGTTATATTATTCGATCTCAAAATATAAGAAAACAAAATCAATGATAAACTATTGTTAGGGCTCTTGGGCTGCTTTGGTATTGTCCTTCTTTCTGGACAAGAAGGCCCAGATTCAAGTCCCACCTGCTCCAGAGGTATGTAATAAAATGCATGAACATGTTGATTAAAATTATCTAAGGCTGTTGTTTCAGAAACGTAATGCAATAGTCCGGCTGAGCGTACAGCTACCCAGAAGAATGATGTGAGGCTAATCTTTATGTAGTATTTGTTTCTTGATGCATCATCAGCTTTGGATTACACCTTGAGCCAGAAGAATAATGTTTTTGGATGTGCGCAAATGGTGCGTAATAACTTCAGAAGCTCCATAGCATGTTGCAGTCAATGAAGTATTTTTGAACTGCAGAATTGTTGACTTGCAAAAAACACAGCAAATAGTTTGAGCACAGCATGTTTCCACAAAAAGACGTGATAAAGGCAAGATCAACTGTTCTGTGTGATGGTGATTGAAAGATATGAGGTACCTTCCTTTTGTTTGAAATAATACCATGGGACCTTTTATCTTTAAACAGACTGGGCCTTGGTTTGATATTTCATTTGGAAGAAGACACTTCTGACAGTGCAGTACTCCTCATTATTGCAGTGAAATGTCTGCCCAGTATCTAGAACAAGATTTATAACTCAGATGGAAGCAACTGACCCTTCATTAACACTTTTAAGGTTTAAACTACTCCACTTCAAGAGCACATATTCTAGAAAACATCTATTAATTGTATTCATGAAGGAATGCAGTACTGTTGGCGATGTAATCTTTCAGGTGAGGTGTTAAGTTTGTTCTGTCAGTAGGCATAACAGATCTCACAAGTTTGTTCTGGCCAGTGTTTATCACCTGTTCAATGTAATTTAATACAACCGTTCACCAAATCCTTTATCTTGTTACTGTTTTTGGTACCCTGCTGTACACAATTTGCTACTGAATTTTCTACAACAGTAAGTACAATTCAAAAAGAGCATCTCATGTGCTTTAAAGCATATGGGATATCTGAAAATCATGAAAGGTGCTGCATCATTTCTGTAATGAGAACATTGGATGTACTATACCCATTGTTTCACGTTTAGGTTACAGAATGCAGGTATATGGGCTAAGCACTAAGTTAGTTGACCCATCCAGGAACCCCAGATGTTATGGAGAAGTTGTGTTATGCTCTTGTTAAAACTACAATGATAGGCATGCAGGGTATTAAAACATTGTTCTCTGTTTTCATCTGTTTTCAATTGTAGAAAAATAAAGAATAAAGCTGTGTCAAAAGTGAAACTTAATTTTAATTTCAGAAGACTCAGACACCACTTATGTTTTTTTCCCCTCCATCAACCATTCTTTTAGAGACTGCCGTTGAGACACCACTGTTTTCACTGCACTTTGCCCGTTGGAAAACATTGGATTTCATTTTGATGGCTGACATTTAAATCTGTAGATAGGTGGAGGGTGTATTAATGTTGACCTGGGAGGCTGGCTTGTTCAGAATAAGTGTGACACAAAGATTATTGTCCTTTCACAATTGGACTTACATTTGAAATCTGTGCTAACTCATGAAGTTGAAGTGACCTCTCTATTGACTGAGTAAGTTCAATATCATATGCGTGCTCTCCTACTTAAACATAGCTATAATTTAATAGCAATCACTTAGTACTAACTTCATTCTTGAAGACCAACAAGGATAGCTCGGAAGTTGAGAGAGATAGAAGAATTTGCTATAGTGAGGTGCTGGATGCTGTGCTGAAGTCAGGATTAAAGAATATTATTTAGGCTAAATTAAAACAACTTTAGTGCTAATGAAGTTAGTGTAGCTGGACCAATATTCAAATAACATACTTGAATACTTTGCTTAAATTGAGTATTGATACACTTTTGAATCCTATGCTGTTGTCCAGGCTTTCAACTAACTCTTTGTAATAGAAATAAGGTTATTTTAGTCATTTTAACCATGCATTTCATGAAATTGTAAAAGTCCTTACTCCCTTACTAGTGATAAGGAACCTTGGCTGGTTTGTCTGATTCAGTTCTCGACCTAACTTTATAAAATGCAGATGAATTCAGCTTTCCTGCAAAAATGCACATATGGAGCTTTTGTAATGGATCAGTGGATAACTGTATTAAATAATATGGTGCTGAACTGTGCTGACCCAATTTGGCATTAGGTAGCTCCAATTGGCCTCAGCGTCTGTCTCAGTGAAAGCATGTACGTGCAGATAGTGGTGGGGTCATGATTGAGTTTGGCTTGAAATCCTTTTCCATCCCTGCCTGATCCATCCATTTACTGACATTGCTGCAGAAGTTCTGGCATAGGATGACTGCCCATTTAGATGAGACATTGGAAAGGCGCAATCTTTGCTTAAGGGTGAAGGAAGAGTGGAAATTTTTATGTGCTTTTTCTTCTTTCGATTAATTTTGCAGGAACGTGAATGTTCCACAAAACTTCATTTCTCCTTTACGCCTTTACCTGCGTTTTTATTCTATCGAACTTGGTTTCCCTGTAAAAATAGTTTTCACTTTTGAATTTTTTCAGTTTCTATGTGAGTATGTTTATAGTACACAGGCATAGGAGTAAGCTGGTTTCCTTTACTCTGACAATTGTACGTTACAGCTGAATTAGAAAAGTTCATTGTTTTGTTTTGTGTATAATAAAGAATTTATGGGACAACTACTTTTAAAATTGTTTATAGAATTTCCACAGTTGTTAAATTTACAATTTAAATGTTACAATTTGTTTTTGTTTTAAAATAATGTAAAAAACAATTACCTGTTCATTCCAATTAATTTTCCTCTTTCAAATCTGTTTATCTTTATGGTGTCAGGTATGTAACTGTAAGATGTCCCTGCCCAAATGGAAAGAATGTATATCAAACTAGCCAGTATGGAAAATGCGAAGAAATGTATTCCATATCATTTATTCAGTGTTGCATTTGCCGTGTGCATTTACTGGAGCATATCCTGAACCAAATACTGTAACTTTTTTACGTGTACATTGAAGGCCAAATTAATGACTTCAAGATGATTAAATTTTAGAAAAAGGCTGATGGCAGGGTAAGATAAAACACTCCTCATTTGACTGCAGCAGCTTGAATTTATACATCTTTTTATAGTAAAGTAACCTAAAGTGCTTCATCGGAGCATTGAGTACAACTCAAATCAAGCTATATAGGGAAACATTAAGGACAGATGACCTAAACCTTGGTCAAGGTTGATTTTAAAGTGCAGTGGCTGAGAGAGGGAATTCCAGAGCTTCAAGTCTAACCAGCTGAAGATATCATTGCCAGTGGTGAAGCAATTAAAATTGGGCATGTCCAAATGGCCAGAATTGGAGAAATGCAGAGGTGTCAAGGCTGTCGGATTGAATCCAGTTTGAAGTTCTCCAGTCTCAGGCAGGTGTTGTGGATGTTATGTTTAGTCTACAATTTACATGAATACAGCACAAAAGAGTTGGTTTGAAAACAAATGGTCTGAATTGGTGATTAACTGGAATGTAAAATATCACTGTCAAGGTGCTATAGAGGGTAATTGTTTAAAAAGGGAAGAAAACTAGGGATCATACAGAAGGCAAAATTCCCACTCAAATGTTAGGAGCACTATCTGTATCATCATAGCAGTTGATCAGTGGTTTTCACAGTCACTGAGTAGTTGCAGCACAGGAGGAGTGATTTTGACCCATTTGTGTCCGAGCTGGCTAATAAATTGAGCATCTCACTTGGTGCCTTTCTCCTGATATCCTCTCATATGGTTCCTTTTCAAAAAAACCGTCTAATCCCCCTTTGAATGCCTTGATTGAACCTGCCTTCAACATGAGACAGTACATCCAGATCCTAACGACTTGGTATGTGTAAACAATTTTCCTTGTTTTTAAGCTAATTAGTTTAAATCTCTGCCCTCCCGCTCCCTATCCTTTCACGAATGGAAACATTTTCTCTCTGTTTACTTCTTTCGGGTGCTTTATGATTTAATACTCAGATCTCTACTCAGCCTTCCTTTTGTCAAAGTAAGCAGTCCCACCTTCTCCAATGTGTCTTCTTAACTGAAATTCTTCATCCCTGGAATCATTCTCGTAAACAACTTCTTCACTCCTTCAAATGCGTTCATATTTTTCTTAAAGTGTGACAGAGAGAAAAGGATGCAAACCCCAGTGAGACTGAAGTAGTGCCTTATACAAGTTCAACATAGCCTGCTTGTTCTGATTTCTACACCCTTATTAGTGAAGCCAAAGATACTGTTCGCTTACTTGACTGCTTTTCAACCTGACTTGCCACTTCTAATGGCGTGTAGATCTGTCTATTCCAGCATTCATTTTAGCATTGTAGCCATCACTTTGTATTGTGTCTCCATGTTTTTCACATCAAAATGGAATTTGCTTTTGAAATAACTCCACACAGGCTGGTATCCTATCACTAAGTCATCTGTTATTTACACGTGGATAGTCTTTTACACTGATCCAGCTCCCTTAGAGCCAGGTCTGAGTGTCAGGGATGTCTGTTTTTATATCTTAGCCAGGGTTCATTGGACTAGATTTACAGCCCCAATCAGGGAACTGGTATTCTAAGAGGACCACTTGGCTGACTTCATTTCAATCACAACAGTTTTATCTACTTAACAATATAATTGCTCATTTCAGTAGAGAAGCTGGCAGTTGATGTAACAAAAAAGTCTAGCAGTAACAACTTAGGTTTCTGTCATGGGGCATTGAACTAAAAATGAACCGTTTTGATTAAAGCTCCTGGGGGTCATGCTTCCTCACTGCATTGCTTTCTGTTTCAGTGCACGTTGTTGGGACTTAAGAAGGTGCAAGAGAAATACTGATAAAACTTGTGTTAAGCTTGAGGAATTTGCCACAGTCACTAAAGCCAGAACCTTTCCATTTCCCAAAACACAAGCCTTGCCATAATGAGCTGAAAAAAATATAATATTAATTCTGCAATACAGACCAGCTTATGTACAGTATTAAATCTTAAATTTTAACTCTTTGTAAGGGATTAAACTTTGTGCATTTTTTTCTGTAAAGGTCAAGGCGTGCATTACCTTTATAGACTTAACATTAGGAGATAGCAAGAGCTGCAGATGCTGGAGTCAGAGTCAATGCAGTGTGGAGCTGGAGGAACACAGCAGCTCAGGCAGCATCAGAGTAGCAGGTTTTTTGACGTTTTGGGTCGGGACCCTTCATCAGGATTGGGGCGGTGGAAGGGAGGTGGAAACTAGATAGAGGGAGGAAGGGTGGGGCTGCGTACGTCCAGCTCCACATTGTATTGACTCTGACTCCAGCATCTGCAGTTCTTGTTATCTGAGTGATTTAAAACCCTAGTGCGAAACCTATTCCAAAGATGCCCACCTTGAAGAAGTTGTCTTCCTCCTTCCGGAAATACCTCTATCCAAAATAATTTATCACCTTCCCACCTATCTTCCCACAGCCCCCATCCCTCCTCTCTCTATTTATTTTCTAGACTCAACATTATGCAATTGTAGCGTAAATTCTAGCGCATTTATCACAAGAAGGAATTGTTGAAGATTAGTGATATTACTTAATTACAACAAGAGCATTCATACTGCAGGCTTTAGGTGTTGTCAGTTTACATGAAGTGATGTTTTTACAAAGCTATTTTCACTGTTTTCTCACTGACAGCTCTTAGTGTGAGGTGCCATATTCTGCCTCTGATAATTGTGTTTTTAGGAATGCATAATCTGTTCTAATTTGTATCTGAAGCAACTGCTGTTGCTATTTTATGAAGAATGTATAGAATTTGTTAAACATAAATTTGCATAGTGTTGTCCATACCTGCCACTGTTTTCTGAATATTTTGATGACACTATATTTTTATATAGAACTAGAAGATGGCTGTATATACAGCATAAATGTATATCCTGACTGGCTGTAAAAGTGAAAAGGTAAAGTTGTGATAGTCTGCTGGACCATAAGCTGCTCTCTTGACTGGTGGTTAAGCCTGAGTGACACCACACCTCAGGTGATGGGTGAGGTTGAGAAGGATCGTCCCTTGTGGTATCCTCAGCTGATGTGGCAATTGAACCCATGCTGTTGGTGTCATTCTATATTGCAAACCAGTCATGCAGCCAGTCAAACTAACCAATCCGCTACTGGGGGCCATAGTGAGGTAGTGGTGGAATTTTAGTTACTCTACAAATAAAACATTGGGAACTTTTGAAAATATTTCTTTGCCTTTACATTTTATAGAACTCCAAATTAATAAATAAATGAAGAAAATGTTATCTGTCCATCATTCTCAAGTAGCTTTTTTTAAGAGCCTTTTATGGTTGATACACTAATCAGATTTAGAAGCTGGCAAAGGACAATTGTGGGCAAACTAGTTAGTCTGCAAAATTACTATTGCCCTCAGTCATCATTTTTCAATGTGCAAAATTAGCAAAGAACACTGGTCAATGAGGTTATTATTTGAAAAAAGCATATTCTAAGTGTTTTTGGATATCTGAAAATCATTGGGGAATGACACTAAGCTCTCCCACAAAAGAACTGATATATGAAGCATGGTGCCAACAGGCTGTCAGTGTTTCTTTATTAATTCATTGCTTTTTAAATTCTCAAATAGACTTGCCTTACAATGTGCTGTATTATAAGATACTGGATATGTTTAATAAACTAATTTACCTGGAGCATTTTGGTAACATTCCAGTGAGATTCTTTTTGCTAATTGGTTTATATTTCAAATGTGATTTTGCTTCTAGTCACAGATGGCCCTTTCCACAAGAAACAGTTGGTGTGACCATGGTACTTTAGACATTATATACATTTTGAGAAAGAGATGCTGAGTCACCACCTCCATCCTTCCCCTGTTTGGATATTATGGATCAATCAAGAATGCAGGCTTCAAAGTTCTTGCCTACATTTATGCCTTCACCTTTGAGTATTGCTGAAAAAGACACACATTTTGCTGAAAATTTTCATCCTGCACTCATCAGGACAATTCACAAGAAACCAGCATTTCTTCTGAATGAGAGGAGAGTGCTGATTGGTGGAAGCATTGCCATGGATACTGCAGCATAATGATAGACTGTTCGTTGTCAGGCTTTGTTTAGATTTCAAACCAGGTGGCTTGACACTGATTGGCCAGGGCTTTGCCCTGTAAAATGAATTAGCTAATGGCTGTAACCTATTTTGTAGCAAAAACAGAAATTGCTGGAAAAACTCAGTAGTTCTGGCAGCATCCGTGGAGAGAAATCAGAGTTAACAGACCTGAGGAAGGGTCACTTGACCTGAAACATTAACTCTGATTTCTCTCCACAGACGCTGCCAGACCTGCTGAGCATTTCTAGCACTTTGTTTTTGTTTCGGATTTGAGGCGTCCGCAGTTTTATTTTGGTTTTAACCAATTCTGTTGTGTTTTGCACCTCAGCACTGTGTACATTTTCTTTCTGCAAAAAAAAATGCTAACTGTCTTAATATGTTTCTCTTCCAGTTTACACAAATGCAACATACTGCGAGCCCAAGTGACAATCGTAAATTTGTTGTCAGTTTTGCTCTTTACATAATCAGGATTATCCCACAAGTGTCCGACTGCAGAATCACTTCTGATTTTGGACACTTGAGTTTTACAAGCACGAGTTGTGTTTGGTATGATCAGTATCTTGGTTGTACATAACAGCCAAAAAGATGTTTGACGTGATCCACCTGTTTTTGGGATATATGATCTACATATTGCTACTGAATTCATATACCACATTACTTATTTAAGTGATGGACAGAATACCCTTTTGACTTAACAACAGCATCCTTTTCTGGCAAACAGCATTTGCATTGCTACTGCGTAGTATCAGCTTGAAACATCTAACATCAGTTGCCAAAAGCATGTGAGATGCCTTACGCTTTTAGGGTAATCAGAGATAGGCACTTTTCAGGACCAAGTGTGGCTTAGGGTTTTTCATGATATTTTGTGGGGTATGTAGTGAGAAATGATCTGATCAGGAAGCCATTATCCCACAGGATGGCTTTGATGTGCCCTATTTCTGCATCAAACTTGCACATTGAGCAATAACTTGGGCAGTATTATTTAGGTTGCTATTAAGTCCAATACGATAATGTGGAACAACTGTCTGTTTTACACTCTTCCTTTCTAGAGAGAAAAGCTGCAAAACAATCCTTACCAAATACACTTTATTTCTAAAAATAATAAAGTGAAAGAAAGAACTACCAAACTAGAAAAAGAAGGGGGGAAAAATAATCTACCGAAGTTCTTGCAAGCTTTAATTAGAGGACCACTGGTGATTTCAATACAAATTTTTAAGAAACTGGAAAGAATCCTCAAAATCCAAGAAGATTTGTTGAAATTAAGAAAATCAATTCTATATCTGTTTTCCCAGTTCCCTAAGTATCAAGTTGGAGATTTTTTTAAAATTCTGGGGAGGTGGGTGTTGCTGTCTAGCCAACATTTATTGCCCATCTCTAATTGCCCTGAAGTGGGTGCTGGTGACACATTTATCTTTCCAGCCTGTTTTACATTCAACATTTTAGTTTTACTGTTGTTTGTATAATAAATAGCCCTAGGATTTAAATACCTTTTGTACAAACATCTGAATTAGTATTAAACCATTTTGCCCATTGAGCTTGCTTTGCCATTCAACAAGATCATGGCTTATCAATTCTGGCTTAAATTCTACATTCTGTCTATTCCAATAATCTTCGACCTCAATGTTAGTTAGTAATCTATTTACTTCTGCTTTGAAAATATGTGGGCTTTGGAATATTTTCCTTTTTACTAATTCTAGATTGTTTCTTGATTGGTTTGCACCTTGCAAGCTGAAAACCTAATGGCAAATCTGACTCTCAAAAATGCAGCCTTGAATTGGTTACTTATTATAACTAATTCCTAAGGGAAAGTGTGATGTACCATCTGATGCGATATTTATGATCTGCGACTCCTTTCTTCATTCATAGCCAAAGCCTTATTCTGCTGTCAATCTACAATGGTGGGCTTTATCTTCTGCGGGGTATTTGTGTTTGATGAGATCATGCATATGTTAGCTTTTTTCCTTCAGCCAAGCCTTTTATTCCACAGACAAATGATTCAATAAGATGGAGACTGAGACCTTTACTTCTTGGTGGTATGCCCTGATATGTTGATCATATCATGAGCATGTTCCTTAAAGGTGTATTGCATGTGAGCTGTGAGAGTTAACACAGCAAAGTGGATAATCTTCCTTCACAGAATCCTGACAGTGCAGAGGCGGGCTGTTTGGCCCAATCAGTTCACACCAACCCTCCAAAGATTATCCCATCCTTAACCTTCATTTCCCGTGGCTAATCCATCTAGCCTGCCCATCCCTGGACGATATGGATAATTTGGCATAGCCATTCCACCTAACCTGCCCATCTTTGGACTGTAGGAGGGAGCCCAAGCACCTGGAGGAAACCCACACAGATACGGGGAGAATGTGCAAACTTCACTCAGTCACCCAAGGGTGGCATCAAACCCAGGTCCCTGGTGCTGAAAGGCAGCAGCACTTACCACTGAGCCACTGTGCTGCAAACAGTGCCTAAGGGAAAGTGTGATCTGACATATTTATAATGTAGGAATCATTTCTTCATAAATGGCCAAAACATCTGAAGGATAAAAAAGTATTGAATACAGTTTTAAGGCTGAAAGTACTTGAATTATTTTCTAAAGAAAGTTGTTCAAATGTAACAATAAAAAGCAACATGACATTTTTAAAAATGATTTTCAAATTCTGCATGGATGTGCCTGAGACACATTGTGTTGTACAGCTGTCAAAAGCCTATGCTGTACATCTCCAGAAACTGGTAACTAAACTGAAAAGGATTCTAGATTGAAGAGAATTTTGTAAATTGGTGATTAGATCTAATGTATATGTAAGGATTTATAAAGATAAAAACCATAATCATGCTATATGGCATTGTTGGTTGACATAAATGTTGTCCTGTACAGTGCATAACCTCATCTCATCAACTTCAAATAGTATGTGTGTAATCTTTCATCTCAACCTGAAAGGGAAAATGGGGTCTCGTCAGCTTACAGTGCGGCTCCCTTTGCACTGGAATGTGAGCCTGGACTCTGAGCTCCATGAATTGAGCCTGAGCCTGAGCCTGAACCTGCATATCTTAACTTGCAAACAAGAGTGCTACCAGTTGACTCGCACCACTGTTGTCTTTAATTATATTTTAACTCTGTGGCAAAACTTACTGCTGAAGAGATATTGTACAGAATTTACTCTCAGAATGCACAGAGGTGAACACTGTTGCCATTGAGTTAGTGACTATACCACAAGCATTATAGTTAGTGCGTCACAAGGTATTTTGTGTTTTATTTCAAAGTGCATTAACTACTTAAAACTTATGGAAGAGATCCTTATCTAACCATGACTCTGACTTTCCTGGCAAGTCAGTTTTTTGAATTAACAGGCTCCAACTGAATAAATTGTTGCACTGAGACGATGTCTGAGGACTCATTGCTGAAAATTGGCTGACCATCAGTTATTACATTGTGTTAAAATCAAATGTTACTGAGTTTTCCTATTTTGGCATGAAATTACAAATGCAACTGAGAGATTCTTGTGATCATAAATGAGTAAGTTGTATAAGAAAGAAATCATTTGCATTTTATAGTGACTGTCCCAAAGGCCTTTTAAGCCAATGAAACACTTTTGACATTTAGTCATTGTAATGTTGGAAACACAGTAAACCTGCCTATGTGCAATGGGGGTGAATTTTGCTGGGCGTGCAATTACCTCAATGGCTTGGAAAACTGGGAATCTTCCTTGGCTGCTTCAGGAACCCGTGTCTGCATTCTATGGCAATTGGGCTCCATGTGAGATGCCATTAGAGGTCATATCCATTTCAAGAAAGGCTCATCCAATCAGAGACTTGGCAATATTCCATACCCAGCAATGCCGCCATGAGCTACGTCTACTACTGGGACTGCACAAATCCTGGTGAAATACCATCGTCATAGCCCTCTGAATGATTTGGGTTTCCAACGCCAGGGATGACAGGTTTCAAAGGGTGGATATTTGGGTGTTTCTGCAGGGGGAGACCTACGCAGACTGCAGTTACAGCTGGACTCAGTGGCACCATCACTGCGGATAGGCTGCCATGTGTAGAGGACTTGCCCCACTCACCCTCCCTGAGCCTGCTGTTAAGATACCGGTAGGATTGGGAAGAGGTTCTTCATTAACCACTTAAGGGCTTCAATTGGCTTCTGAAGGCTGATCGTCCCCCTTTGCCAACACTGATAAAATGCCATGTAAGAAAAGTGAGCATTTGACTCTGCCCACCTATCCTGATTCTCTGGCAAACCCCACATGCCATTTTGCTCCTGAGGATACAAATAGATTCTACCCTGCAAAGTCTCTCAGATAACAATGACCAGATAATCAATATCCCCTTGTTAAGGGGACTGAAGTTTCAGTATAGACCTAAAACTTCAGCAATTCTATAATGAATGCTTGTATCTTCTAAGACTGATAACTTTTTCTGTATAGATGAATCTTAAATTCTGAAGTTGAATGTGGTGGGATACATCATTCAGTTAACAACTAAATAACAGGCATTGTAAGTATTGACTTTATTAGATCTGGAGACTGCTGTTCTGTTGCAAAGTGTTCTTCACTCATTTTGGGTGAGTGAATAAAGTCGCCATTGTCTTACCAAACCAAAGGGCTGTTCTCTTGTTAAAAAGAAGCAACTGGGGGTGGTGGTTTAACCTGAGGATCACAGGTGAAGGAAGAAGTTGAGAAGGAGAGTCCTTCATGGTAACCTCAGATGGTACAGGAACTGAAGACACATACACTGACATCACTCCATATTGCAAGCCAACCATCCAGCCAACTGAGCTAACCAACTGCCATGACTGTAGAAAACTTTGAAATGTGCTTTTTAGGGGTGTTAATTATGCTCCTGTAAATGAAGGTGATTTGGAAGGACCAAACCTTTGGTATTCAGCTGTTGTGCCATAGACTGGAAGATTGATCTTCTTGGAGCAGCAATGGTTTCCCCACTGAGGACTCTGAATGAAATTTGGCTTCCAGCAAACAACATTGGCAAGAATCAGAAGTTCTCTTCTCAAATGGAAACTCTGCTGGGGGTACTCTGCCTTTTTAAATCCAATATTTGTTCAAATCCATGATGAGAGAAAATTAGATACAAATTTATTTGTAGAGAAAGCTAATTTAATCCAAATGTTGGATCTCAATGGTGAACTTCGTGTACAATTATCAAAGCTTATTTACTCCAAACTTCAATATAAATATACTTTAAAAAGCATTGAAGTTATTATTCCAAGGAGCAGTGTAATAGTCCCACAAGGAGCGCTGAAGTTATTCCAAGGTTTTGTAAATTTGAGAAACATTTTCCAGCCTGTATTTTCCCCCAAAGTATATTTAATGAAAAATTACTCAAGTATTTCAAAGGGGCAGCACGGTGGCTCAGTAGTTAGCATTGCTGCCTCACAGTGCCAGGAACCTGGTTTCAGTTCTAGCCTTAGATGACTGTCGGTGCGGAGTTTGCATATTCTCGCCCTGTCTGCATGAGTTTCCTCCAGGTGCTCACATGGTCCAAAGATGTGCAGGTTAGGTGAATTACCCATGGTAAATGCAGGGTTACAGGGATAGGGTAGAGGGGTAAGTTTGGGTGGGATGCTCTTCAGAGGGTTGCTGTGGACTTGATGGGCCAAAAGGCCTGCTTCCACACTGCAGGGATTCTATGACTCTAAAAGAAGGATGTTTTTTAAGAATATGCTCCTGCTGAAACACTGATGAAAGTTTCTACTCAAATCTCTGAATTAAAAAGATTTCACAGACACTCCATTAATGCATCCTAGGCTTTGGACAAAAGTAAGAACTTCTCCTAATGTGGAAAAAAAATGGTATTTTAAGGGGGATACTGACTTAAACCAATTAAATTCCAAGTTTTCTTAAACAAAAGCAAGTCAAATACTTCATGAGTGTCTTGTTTCTCAGCCTTTTAAAAATTCATTTAGGGTTTCACTGATGGGTGAGAATTTATTGCCCATCCCTAATTGCCCACAGGAGCGGATGGTAAGCTGCCTCCTTGAACTGCTGCAATTCATTTGGTGCAGGTAGATCTACAGTGCTGGGAGGAAAAGAGTTCCAGTAATAGCGAAGGAACAGCAACTGTTTCCAAATCGGGATGGTGATGATTTGAAAAGCACTGTCTAAAGAGCCCTCGTGAATTGCTACAGTACACTTTGTAGATAATACACACGCTTCCACTTGTGTGGGTTGATGGTGGAGGGAGTGATTGATGGTAGATGTGATGCCAGTCAAATGGGCTGCTTTGTCCTGGATGGTGTCAAGTTTCTTGAATGTTATTGGAGCTGCATTCCCAGGCAAGTGCGAAATATTCCATCACACTCTTGAGTTGTAGATAATATTTGGGCTTTGTGGAATCAGGAGGTGAGTTACTCAGTGTACTATTCCTGGCCTCTAATCTACCCTTGTAGGCATATTTATATGGCTAGTCCAGGTCAGTTTCTGGTTAATGGTAACCCCAGGATGGTGATGGTAATGTCATGGAATCTCAAAGGGCGATGGTCAGATTGTCTTTTATTGGAGAAGGTCATTTTGCCTGGTTTTTGTGTGCTGTAAATGTTACTTGCCAATTTTCAGCCTGAGCCTCGAATATTGTCCAGGTCTTGCTGTATTTGAACATGGTCTGTTTCAGTATCTGAGGTGCTTTGGTTAGCTCCAATGGTTAGAGCGTGGTGCTAGTAATGCCAAGGTCATTGGTTTAATCCCATACTGACCAAGTCTGCAGATTTCCAGTGGTGACTTCACTGTTGCGTGTTCTCACTTGAAGTGTCTGTCTGATTATTCTTTGGGGTGCCACATGGCTCAGTGGTTAGCACTGCTGTCTCACAGTGCCAGAGACCTGGGTTCAGTTTCAGCCTCAGGCGATCTGTCGACTCAGACAACTATCTATGTAGAGTTTGCACATTCTCCTCATGTCTGTGTAGGTTTCCTTCTGGTGCTCCGGTTTCCTCTCACGGTCCAAAGATGTGCAGGATGGGTGGACTGGCCGTGGGAAATGCAGGGATACAGGGGTGGGTCTGGATGGGATGCTCTTCGGAGGTCAGTGTGGACTTGACCAATTGTGCCCAAATGGCTTGCTTCCACACAGTGGGGATTCTAAGAGTCATGAATGCGCAATTATCAGTAAACATCTTCACTTCTGACATAATAGTGGGAAGGTTATTGAAGCAGCAGAAAATGGTTGGACCCAGGACACTACCTCCGACAGCCACAGCCATCTTCCTATGTGGCAGGTATGACTCTAACCATTGGAGACTCAAATAAAAGTAGAGTATTACAAATGCTGGATATCAGAAATAAATACAGAGAATGCTGGGGAAACTCAGCAAGTCTGGTAGCATCTGTGGAGAGAGAGGAAGAGTTGCTGTTTCAAGTCCAATATGACCTCTCTGTTCTGAAGAAGTCCTCCTGAGCTTCTCCATTCTCTGTGTTACTTTCCCATTGGCTCTGCTTGCTCTAGGGCTCCTTAATGCCACACTTGTCAAATGCAGGTTTGATGCCAAGGTCACGCTCATTTCGCCTCTGGAATTCAGCTCTTTTGTTCCTGTTCGGACCAAGGCTGTAATGAGATCAGGAGCTGTGTGGCCCTGCCAGAACCCAAACTGGGTGTCACTGAGCAGGTTATTGCTGAGCAGGTGCTGCTTGATAGCACTGTTGATGACACCTTCCATCACTTTACTGATGATTGAGAGTAGACTGATGGGGCGATAATTGGCTGGGTTGGATTCATGTACAGGATGTACCCAAGCAGTTTTCTGTATTGTCAGGTGGATGCTAGTGTCGTAGCTGTACTGGAATGGATTGGCTAGGGGTGCAGCAAGTTCGGGAGTACAAGTCTTCAGTATTAATGCCGGAATGTTTTCATGGTGCGTAGCCTTTTCAATACCCAGTGGCCTCCAGCTGTTTCTTGATATCAAACATAGTGAATTGGATTATCTGAAGACTGGCATCTATGATGCTGGGGACATTTGGAGCCAAGATTCACTTAGTACTTCTGGCTGACAATTGTTGCAAATGCATTGGCAGTTAGTTAAAAACAAGACATTGCATTTATATATAATCTATGACCTCAGGTGATTCCAAAGAGTTTCCCAGTCGATGGATAGTTTATGAAGGTACAACCATACAAATTGGAGGAGTATAAGGTCATTTGGTAACTCAAGCTTAGTCCACCATTTAGTAATGTCATGGCTGTAACCTTAAATATACAGTCCTGCCTACTTCCAGCTTTCCTGCAGATTCACTCTTGTCTTAAGATTATTGAAAGTTTCTTCTTCCACCACCATTTCAGGAAGAGAGTTCCAAAGCTGGACAACCCTCTGAGGGGAAAACAACATTACACTTCTGTTTTAAATCAGTGACATTTATTTAAACAGGGCCAACTAGTATTAGAATGTCCCATAAGAGGAAACACTTTCTCCACACTGCACTGTCACGGCCCTTCAGAATCTTATGTTTTACAATCAAGTCGCCCCTTGCTTTTCTAAACACTAGCAGGCACAAACCTAGTCTATCAAACGTCCCTCATAAAATCCTCCCATTTCAGATATTAATCTAGTAAACCTTCTCTGAACAGCTTTCAATGCACATACATCTTTCCTTAAATATGTGCACGGTACTCAAGATGAGGTCTTACTAATGTCATCTATAATTGAAGCACAAACTCACTAATTTTGTATTCAGTTATCTTTGCAATAAATGATTTCTGTAGTTATTACTTACTGTGCCTGCATACTAGCCTTGTGCGGTTCATGCACTAGGACACTCCTATCATTCTGCATCCCAAAATTCTGCAGTCTCACACCATTTAAGTTAAATACTTCATTTTAATTCTTTCCACCAAAATGGACGATAACTTGATTAACCAGATCTTTGTCCACTCACTTAAACTTTCGTAGCTATGTTTTTTTTCCCTTAGAATCTCTGCAATGTGAAAGCAAGCCATTCAGCCCATCAAGTCCACACCCCAACCCTCCACAGAGCACCCTACCCAGACTCCCCCTACCCTATATTTCTCAGGGATAATGCACCTAGCACTATGGGCAGTTTACAATGGCCAATCAACCTAGCCTGCACACCTTTGGACTGTGGGAGAAAACTGGAGCACCCGGAGGAAACCCACGCAGACACTGGCAGAATGTGCAAACTTCACACTGACAGTCACCTGAGGATGGAATCGAACCTGGGTCCCTGGCGCTGTGAAGCAGCAGTGCTAACCACTGAGCGGGTGTCACCGGCTGGCCAGCATTTATTGCCCATCCCGAGTTGCCCTTGAGAAGGTGGTGGTGAGCTTTCCACCATGCCTCATGCTCTCATGTTGCCCTTCTTTACAAAATACTGTCTGAACAATTTTTGTGTTGTCATCAAATGTGGCAACAATAGATTTCATCCCTTCATCCAAGTCACTTATATGAACAGTAAATAATTGGGGTCCCAGCACTGAACCCTGTGGCACACCATGTGTTATACTTGCCAACCTGAAAAAGACCGATTTATATTCTGTTTTGTGTTAGCCAGCCAGTTTTCCATTCATGTCAATATGCTAGCCCTACACAGTGAGTTCTTTGTTTTTCACAATACCTTAGATATAACATGTTATCAAATGCCTTCTGATTATCCAAGTACAGTACATCCACCAATTCACGTTAATCTACAGCATATGCTACCCTCTCAAAGAATGCCAGTAAGATGATAGAATCCCTACAATGCCGAAAGAGGCCATTTGGCCCGTTGAGTTGGCACTGATTTTTCAAAAAGCATCCCACCCACACCCAGGCCCCACGCTATTCACATAAACTGGCATTTACGATGACTCAAAGATTAGACAAACATGCAGTTTCTTTCAGCTTATGTGATTCTGTATAGATTTAGATTTTCCTAAATTATCACCATGCCTTTCTGACAATCTCCCACAATTTCTTCCTTTTAGCTATACAATACTATGTTGCACTCGTACCTAAACTACTGCAAATACCTCCCTACTCGCCCTCCTCCAACACCGCACCAACTCCATTGTGACAGTCAGGGGAAGAATTAAAGACTCGAATACAGCGAATGCATCCTTATATGAGCTTCCCTTTTTTATATCGTGTTGGTAGTCAGGGTGGGGACAGATCAGAATGTTCTACTGCAGTGAAATGAGACTTACTTAACACTTTCAAGTTGATGTCCGCTGTGCGATTGGAATCTGATTTAAAACTCATTCTTGACGTGCAGATTGCGGAGGAGATTGGAAAATCTGATCTTTGATGGACTTACCAGTTCCACAAGTTTGACCTCTCTATTGTTCCTTCTACGCTAGCAGGAGCATCAGCAAATGCAGCAGTGCACATGCCCATTGCAAGGTCCCACAGTCAGCAATGACATTGATTCTCCTTTGAGAAATGCAGGTTAGCAAGCAGATGATGAATTTCTTGGGCAGATTCAAGGTAGTTTTCTGAAATTTATTGCCCATTCCTAATAGCATATGGGGTAACTAAGTGGTCAGCCATATTGCTGTGGGTCTACAGTCACATGAGGGAATGTGAGGAGTTTTGTTTTCATTCAGAGTTTGTGGAAATGTAGAACTCAATGTCTGTAAGTCTGATGGAGGCAGAAACCTTCAACATTTAAGAAAGATTTGAGATATAAAGGCTGGATAGGCTCGAACTTTCACTGGAGTGCAGGAGGTTGAGAGGTAACCTTGCTGAGGTTTATAAAATCATTAGAGGTATAAATAGGGTTAATGGTAGGTGTCTTTCCCTTAGATAGGGGAGTTTTAAGATTAGCCGACATATTTTTAAGGCGAGAGGAGAGAAATTTAAACAAGACACGAGAGGCAAATTTTTTTACATAGAGGGTGGGTCATGTGGAATAAAATTCCTGTGGAAATGGGGGATGCGGGCCCAGTTACAATCTTCAAAATACACACTTAGATAAGCGCATGAATAGAAAATGTTTGGAGGGATATGGGCCAGGAGTAGGCAGGTGGGACTAATTTAGTTAGGGATTATGTTCAGTATGGACTGGTTGGACTGAAAGGTCTGTTTCTGTGCTGTATGATTCCATGACTAAGTATTAAGAAATGCATTATGATGCCAAGGCTATGGGCCAAGTGCTGGAAAATAGGATTAGAATAGTGTGTTTTTGACCAGCACAGGCATACTGGGCTGAAGGGACTATTTCTGTGCTGTAGATCTCTATGATTCTACGTAGGCCAGACCAGGTAAAGGTAGCAGATTTCCTTCTCTAAAGAGATATTGGCTGTACCAGATGGGTTTTCCTGGCAATTGATTGTGTTCACCATTAGGCCTAGTACTTTATTTCAGATTTTTAAAAATTGAATTCAAATTTCACCATCTGTCATGATGGGATATGAACACATCTTCAGGACATTAGCTGGGGCTCTAGACTTTGAGCTCAGTGACATTGCTGCTATGCTACCACCTCCCCTGAACGTGTTTGTTTTTGTCATCGCAAGTGAAAGGGAGACTGTGAAACATCTACAAATATTATGTGCAGCAAGCTTTGTTTTAACCAGCAATGTATGAACCAGCACTCTCAATAAAGTGGCAGAAATTATATACCTCAAATACTGCAAAGTTTACTGTAGTATTCTGTCCAATTATTATAGCTTCTTATTTTACATACCCCAATGTAAATATACTTGTTGTTCAATTGAATGGCCACATGAAATATCAGCCGTTGATTCAATTTAGAGTCAATTTATCCTAAAATGCCGCAATCTACCACTATGTCCAAGTGGTCACTTGAGGGAGTGAGTGAGAAGGCTCTCTGTCAATAAGTTTTATTTAAGGCAAAGTTGAATTATTATTTAAGTTATTTATTCTGTAAATAACGTATAACAGTGATGTGTGTACTCCTGCATTAAGTTTCAATTGCTTAGTGCCTGTTTCTGCATTGATTATGTGGACCTCTTGATTATCCAGAATATTTAATCAACTGGCACACTCCTGGTCTCATAAGAGCTGGTTATTAAAAAGTTACTGTATTTAATTAAGGCTGACTTCAATGTGAAGAGTCGGGGTCAGTATGCTGAGCAGATCTGTTATTAGTAAAAAGATGGAAGATCAGTGGGAGTTTTTTTTTTCAAAAAAAAGTTAATGAGAACCAGAATCGGTCTATATCTGTAAAGAACATTAACTCTACTTGCCAAAGTAAAGCAATGAATGATGGGAATAGTAACACAAATTATGGAAACAGAAAAGATGCACCATTCAGCAAAATGTACACATCGTGACAACTCTGAGATGTAAAAGAGCCACCAAAATATGACCGATAGTAAGAGTTGAAGAAAAGAATATGGAAAGACAGTTTCAGGGGTATCTAAATCATCACATCACACACTGATAAACAGTGGGCAGGAGCAAAGTCATCCCCTTGAAACCGATGATGATGATATTGTAAATGAAAATAAGGAAATGATAGACATGAATAATTCACATTGGTATTTAAAGTCGTGCAAGCAGGTACAACACAAACAAACCAATACTGAGTCAGGTATAGGGTCTCACCAAAATTGGCATGAACAAAGTAACAACGGTGAAGAAAATAGTGGCCAGACAGACTAATACTTCCAAACCCCACTTCTCCCTGAAGACCAGATATTTTGAAGGTGACTGACTTCCAGGGAATAAGTTGCAACAAAATGTTCCCCAAACTGGGATTGTATTTCTTAAGGTTTAGAAGGTTGATTGGTGATCTGATTGAGGTTTGTAAGATATAAAAGGTGTAGATAGGGTAGATAGAGGTAAACTATTTCTGCTGGATGGGGGTTTAGAAGTGGCAGATATAGTCTAAAAAGTAGAGTCAGACCATTGGGGAGAGAAATGAGGAAACACTTCCGCACCTATTATAATAACTCTGGTCCACAAATTTCAATTGATGCTGGATCAGTTGTTAATTTTAAAGTATTACCTTTTCTCTATGGCAACACTTCTACCAATCAACACTCTCTCCTCATACAGTACATTGTCTTTTTTGAAAATTGCCCTGATGAGTTCCAGATGAAAAGATTTTCAGCAATACTTACAACCTAAAAAAACCACTATTTCTTAGATTTTTGTAAATTAAGAGAAATGGGGCAAAGGTGAGCTTATTAAGTTCGGTCACAAATTTGTCATGATCTCTTTGAATGGTAGAACAATCTTCAGTGGCTGTTGGATGCTCTTGTTTCTATACTCCTTTTAATGACCAAGCAGTGTGTTATTGCGATTATGGTTGTGGATTGAATGTTGCCCAGGTGTCCATTTCAAGTGCACGTTTTACTTAAGCAAGTGAACAGATTGTGAAACTGTCATATCCCGTCTCGATGCAGTTTGTTGGATAATTTGAGTTATTTTACTTTATCATTTTGCCTTGCCCAGGTAGCACGTTTTGCTAAGTCCACACTGAACTTGGTAGTGATTGTGATAGCAGTCAAGTATGCAAGATTTTTTCCTCAAAATATGTAACTGTAAATATTAAAGCTTTACAATGACTGGTTTTAGAAATTTGAGAATATTTTCAATTATCGAAGATAAATTTGCACATCTCCTATTATCTCACTAATCCACTGAAGTACAATGAGTTAATATTAATAACAAACTGTACTTCAGAAGAGTCTTTTATGAAGTTTGGAGCAGATGCAAGAAATATGCAGCAGGAAAGCCTTCCGTGGGTTTTACAGCGACATCTTGATGAATGGTGAAGTTGTCAGAGAAAGGCTGGCATTCATTTAACTAGTTGTATAATTAGCCAATGCTGCTTGTTATTAATGTCCATTTTGATATTGTTTAGAGGATTTGGAAGGATTTGGCAGCTGTAAGACCAGCTGTACAAGTACTGCAAATCTGAAGTGAAGTTGTATTAATGAAAGCCTCATCTTTCCTATTTTTTGCAAGGGAGTGTGGTTTAGGAATTATTTTACAGCTGCCCTTTGTTAACTATTGCCTTACTTCTCGTTAACCAGTGGTGTCCCATTTTGTTAAGTACTGTGCTCCCATTTTGTTAACTGGCATCATTCCATCAAATCAGAGGATTGATTTGATGGAGAGCAAAACATCACTTCCCTTTTCTACATACGCCCATTTTAATCACCTGCTGCAGCATGGATTGTACCAATTCCTTGCCCCACGATTTACCTCTTGCCATTCTAACACACCTTCCTCAAAATTTGTGTATTTACACACATAATACAATGATTTCCTTTCTTTTTTTAATTTTAAACCTTCTATCTGAGCTGACTCAGAGACACTTTGCATTCACATTTTAGCAAAGCAAGAGACATGTAAAATGTGCGTTGCAAGTTGAGAATGATATGGGAAAGCCACTGATGTTTCAATGTTTTCAGTAGGGTGTGTAGTAGAAGGACCTCCAACTACTGCAATTAACATGTGGAAAATACCACTGACAGCATTTACTGAAAACTAGTTTGCTGCTTCCCTGTTCAGACAATTAAGATGTTTCCAGGCACAGGGGCTTTTTCAGAGCTAGACACCATAAATCATTGCACCATAGAATAGTTACACCCATTGGGCTCTTGAGAGTGGGAAAAGCATCATCCTTGCTGTTATCAGTCCTTAATGTTTTCTGTCTCTTTTATTGCTCAAAGATTGTTTTTGATGTACAGTTTCTTACCGGATTCTGGTGTCTGTGTCATTGCTTCATTCGAAGTTGGATTGCTGTAGGCACCCTTTCATCTTCCAACATGTGAAGTTAACGTACAAGTGTTAAAAAAAATGCAAATTTCTCAGTGTTGCTCTGTGTTTCACGGCCTCTTGATTAAAATAGTAATTCCAATGCAGCCAAATTTGTATCTTCCATAGGCTTGTCATAGGTTTCCCATAGGCTTGTCAGCAGCAATTTTAGGTCAATAATGTCCTTTTGAACAAAAACAGAAGTTGCTGCAAAACCTCAGCAGGTATGGCAGCATTTGTGAAGAAACAAAAAAGAGTTAACGTTTCGGGCCTGGTAACCCTTGTCCTTTTGAAAACCATTTCTCATCCATGGAAGTCTCAGGTATTAAAGTCAATGATGAATGTTGAATATTGATAGCCCAGTTTTGTCAAGAATGAATATGAATAATGTTTCCCTTTGTTGATAGTAAATGTTCCATTACAAAGTCGACATGGAAGAACAATACGATAGAATTGAGATGACAACAGACATTCCACATGCACTCTCATTCATAACCTGGTGCTTTGTAACTGGCAGTTAAACTTGTTTGCTGGACTGTACCACATTCTCAAGTCTTCATTGTCCACTTCTACACTTGTAGGAGTTCTAAAATAGTAGGGGAGGTGGTAGTGTGCTTCTGGGATTATAGGTTCAAATTTCAACAATGCAGATAGTGAAATTTGAATTAAATTAAAACCTGGAGTTTAAAGCCAAAAGTGGCAGTTTTGTTTAAAACCCCATCCGGTTCGACAAATCTGCCGTCCTTACCTGGTCTGGCTTGCATGTGATTCTAGACCTGCAGCAATGTGACTGACTTTTTACTGTTCTCTGGACAATTAAGGATGGGCAATTAATGCTGGCCTAGCCAATGATGCCCACATGCAATGCATATATATTTTAAAAAATATTCATATAATAGTTTCAGGCATTTTAACAAATTTGATTTTTAGGAAGTTGGCAGTGAGTCTGCTATATCAGGAATTCTGCATGGTTCTGAAGCACAATTCCCACCTACACTGCAGTAACGACTCAGACCATGGGTCCTTTCGGATCCTGGTATCTCTATCATTGCTTCATTCTAAACTGGATAATTATAGGTAAACTTTGAACTATCCCTCTTTTTCAAACTGCGAAAGTAACTCCAGCGTATCAATCGACCACTAACATTCTTCATTCTTACACAATCTCTTGGGATCAAGGATGATTTGATCCCATTTTGGTTCACTGTGTTCTGATGTAGATGATAAGTACAATCTGCAGACATGCGGTCCAAGGTTGGGTTGATAAGATATTTGGAACTATGTCCATTCTCTCTGATGCCTTGACTTTTCCTCTGCATGCTCCTGTCAAAGTCTCTTCATTTTTTCAAAACGTTCTGAAACTGAATTGTTTTCATTTTGGTCTGTCACAAGTCAGAGACCCCATATGTCAGCGTGGCTGTTTGACTTCAACAGAAATGCTTTGTGAACATATTTGTCCAGTTCTGGTCACCTCATTACAGGAAAGATGTGGAAGCGTTAGAAAGGATGCAGAGGAGATTTACCAGGATGTTGCCTGGAATGGAGGGAAGGTCTTACGAGGAAAGCTTGAGAGAGCGAGGGCTTTTCTTTTTAGAACGATGAAGGATAAGAGGTGACTTGATAGAGGTGTACAAAATGATCAGAGGTGGAGATAGAGTAGACAGCCAGAGACATTTTCCTAGGGTGGAGGTAGTTTTTACGAGGGGACATAGTTTTAAAGTGAAAGGAGGTAGATATCGGGGAGACATCAGAGGTAGGTTCTTTACTCAGAGAATGGTAGGGGCGTGGAATGCATTGCCGGAGAGGGTAGTGGAGTCGGCCTCATTAGGGGCATTTAAGCGGCTATTAGATAGGCATATGGATGATAGTATAAGGTAGTAGTGGAGGTTAGATAGACCTTAGGTTTAGGGTAAAAGTTCGGCACAACATCAAGGGCCAAAGGGCCTGTGCTGTGCTGTACTGTTCTATGTTCTATGTTAAGACCATAAGACCATAAGACATAGGAGTGGAAGTAAGGCCATTCGGCCCATTGAGTCCACTCCGCCATTTAATCACGGCTGATGGGCATTTCAACTCCACTTACCCGCAGTCTCCCCGTAGCCCTTGATTCCTTGCGAGATCAAGAATTTATCAATCTCTGCCTTGAAGACATTCAACGTCCCGGCCTCCACTGCGTTCCGTGGCAGTGAATTCCACAGGCCCACCACTCTCTGGCTGAAGAAATGTCTCCTCATTTCTGTTCTAAGTTGACCCCCTCTAATTCTAAGGCTGTGCCCACGGGTCCTAGTATCCCCACCTAACGGAAACAACTTCCCAGCGTCCACCCTTTCTAAGCCATGCATTATCTTGTAAGTTTCTATTAGATCTCCCCTCAACCTTCTAAACTCTAATGAATACAATCCCAGGATTCTCAACTGTTCATCGTATGTTCGGCCTACCATTCCAGGGATCATCCGTGTGAATCTCTGCTGGACACGCTCCAGTGCCAGTATGTCCTTCCTGAGGTGTGGGGCCCAAAATTGGACACAGTATTCTAAATGGGGCCTAACTAGAGCTTTATAAAGTCTCAGAAGCACATCACTGCTTTTATATTCCAACGGTCTTGAGATAAATGACAACATTCCATTCGCTTTCTTAATCACGGACTCAACCTGCAAGTTAACCTTTAGAGAATCCTGTACTAGCACTCCCAGATCCCCTTGTACTTCGGCTTTATGAATTTTCTCACCGTTCAGAAAATAGTCCATGCCTGTATTCTTTTTTCCAAGGTGCAAGACCTCACATTTTGCTCACGTTGAATTTCAGCAGCCATTTCCTGGACCACTCTCCTAAACTGTCTAAATCATTCTGCAGCCTCCCCACCTCCTCCGTACTACCTGCCTGTCCACCCAACTTCGTATCATCGGCAAACTTCGCCAGAATGCCCTCAGTCCCTTCATCCAGATCATTAATATATAAAGTGAACAGCTGCGGCCCCAACACTGAACCCTGCGGGACACCACTTGTCACCGGTTGCCATTCCGAAAAAGAGCCTTTTATCCCAACTCTCTGCCTTCTGTCAGACAGCCAATCCTCAATCCATGCCAGTAACTCACCTTGAACACCATGGGCCCTCACCTTACTCAGCAGCCTCCCGTGAGGCACCTTATCAAAGGCCTTTTGGAAGTCTAGATAGATAACATCCACTGGGTTTCCCTGGTCTAACCTACTTGTTATCTCTTCAAAGAATTCTAACAGGTTTGTCAGACACGACCTCCCCTTACTAAATCCATGCTGACTTGTTCTAATCCGACACTGCACTTCCAAGAATTTAGAAATCTCATCCTTAACGATAGATTCTAGAATTTTACCAACAACCGAGGTTACGCTAATTGACCTATAATTTTCCATCTTTTGTCTTGATCCTTTCTTAAACAAGGGGGTTACAACAGTTCTATATCCCATCAACTGTTTCTGGCATCCTCAGATCCTGTGGGGACTAGCCGATGGGAGTGTTCACTGACATCTTTAACCTCTCCTTGCTACAATCTGAAATTCCCACCTGCTTTAAGAAGACCATCATCATTCCAGAACCAAAGAAAACACATGCCTCGATGACAATCACCCAGTGGCTCTGACCTCAATAGTTATGAAGTGCTTTGAGAGGCTAGTCATGGCTCACATCAACGCTAGCCTTCCAGCTTGCCTTGATCCCTTGCAATTTGCCTAACGGTGCAACAGGTCCATGGCAGACATCATCTCCCCAGCCCTACACTCATCCCTGGAACATCTGGATAATAAGGATACCTAGTACTTATTGACCACAGCTGTGTCTTCAACACCTTAATTCCAATCAAACTAAACTCCAAACTCTGAGACGAAGGTCTCTGCTCTGCCCTCTGCATCTAGATCCTCAACTTCCTGACTTACAGATAGCTATCAGTGAAGTTTGGTAACCACCTCTTCTATGACAATTCTGAACTCTGGCACTCCAGAAGGACGCGTACGCAGCCCTCTACTGTACTCCCTGCACATTCACGATTGTGTGGCCAAATTTCATCTCTGAATTCCATCTACAAGTTCACTGACACCACCATTGTACACTGGATATCAAACATTGACGAGACAGAATACGGAAAAGAGATAGAGTGCTTGGTGACATGGTGCAAAGATAGCAGAATCTTCCTCAATGCTGGCAAAACTAAAGAGCTGATCATTGTCTTTGGGAAGCAAGCAGGGCAGCACACCCGTGCCTACATTAAATGGAGCTGAAGTGGAGATGGTCAAGTGTCAAGTTCCTAGGGATGGCAATCACCAAGAAACTGTCCTGGACCACTTGCATTGATACAATGGTCAAGATGGCACAACAACACCTTGTCTTCCTCAGGAGGCTAAGGAAATTTGGCATGGCCATTAGGACTCCCACCAACGTCTATAGATGCACCACAGAAAGCATTCTATCTGGATGCATGATGCTTGGTACGACAACTGCTCTGCCCAGGACTGTAAGAAACTACAGCAAGTTGTGAACACAGTCCAGACCATGTCGATGGACCTACCTTCCATCCATTAACTCCATCTATGCTTCTCAATGTCATAGAACAGGCAGCCAACATCATCAAAGACCCCTCCCACCCTGGTTTTAATCTCTTCCAACCTCTTCTGCCGGGCGGAAAATGCAAAAGCTTAAAGACACGTGCCAACAGGTTCAAGAACAACTTCTTCCCCACAGTTAATAGAGTGTTGAATGGACCTCTCAAATTTCAAATCTAAAGTTGATCTTGTTTTTTGGGCACCTTCCTTGCATCCATAACTTTGCACTCCTCGCTCTGTTCAATCACCCTGTGATCTTTGTATGTTATGATCTGCCTGTACTGCATGCAAAACAAAACTGTTCAATGTACTTAGGTACATGTGACAATAATAACTCAAATCAAATCAATTCCCTAGTCTCTGGACAGTGACCAAATTCTGAGTAGGAGTCACTTTGGGAGTCTTTGGCCAGGTTTATAGACAACAAGTTCTCGCCTATGGAGCTGGTTTGATTGATTAGCACTTCAATGTTGAGCAAGTGGCTCAGGACAGAATGCTAGCATTGGACCTCCTTTCTTGGATGATTAAGAGGATCCTGAAAAGACATCACTCAAGGTACTTGTGCAGTCCTTTAGGGTGCCTTTCCTTAGTGTGGCCAAGTCTCCAAAATATGTAGCAGCGTGATGATTACTGCTGACCTTTGTCTTGACATTGAGATCTTGGTCTAAGTTATCTAACTCTGGCTACATTCCACAAGAACTAACTCCATTGCCCCAGCAGGATCTGCACCTTATTATTCTGTAGAGAATTGGTTCCAAAGTACATTTTTGGCATCTGCATGAGAACTGAAAAGAGGCTTTCTTGAAAACCTTCCATAAGGTCACCAAAGAAGAATGTGATACAATGGAGCAGTACACCCCACGTGGTGTTGTAAATCACGCCAGTCCGTTGCAGTAGTAACATGAAAAATATTTAAGTACGAAACAACTCAGAGTCTAGAAATTTTGTGATTTTGAATGTAATGGCCAAAATTTTGCAGTTAGCGTTGAGTGAACAGCATAAGATGTTCGTAACATGGAATTTGCCCACAGACTCTTTGTGACACTCGCGCTTGAACTTGTAATCTTAAATCTGAACAGGCCAGCTTCCCACTGCAGGGGACCTGGAACCTGTGCGAATAGGGACCATGGTTCCCTCTCTTTCACCAGCCAGACTGACACTCTTTCTGAGACACATGGAATTTGATTCAGGAAATATAAACTGACTAATTTAAATTACAATTGTTATTTCAATGAAAGAAAGACATATTTATATGGTGCTTTTCATGACTGCCAGATGTCTCAAAGTGCTCTACAGCCAGTGAATCATAGTCACTGTTTGGATGTAAATAAAAGAGTAAAGTTGCACTTTAATACTCTGACAAAAAGCGATGCAAAATTCATCAGATAATCTGACTTTGTGATATTGGTTGAGAGATATATAATTGGCCAGGTCTCTGGGGATTAGTTTTCTGTTCTGTAAGATAGCATCATAGGATCTTTTACATACACCTAATGGGTCTAATGGGGCCTTAGTTTAACATTTTATCTGAGATAACGGCACCTCTGATGATGCAGCACTTCCTCAGTACTGCACTGTAGCGTCGACCTTGCTTTTTGTGCTCAGTCCCTGGAGTGGGACTTGCATCAAGAGCCTCATTGTGTAGAGGTAAGATGCTCCCAACTAGGTCATGGTTCACACTGACACATCATTTGCAGAACATGTACCAAATAGGAAACAAAGAAACAAAATGTGTAAAGAATAAATGTTTAAATTGTTAAACTTTTCTACCAACGATTCACATCTGAAATCATGACTCTTTGCACTAGTGAAGCTATCCATTGGTGCGAGACTCATTATTTGGCAGCAATTTTCATACTATTAAAAAAAGATGTTCAGGCTGAAATGGAGAGGTACCAGTTTTTCCAGCATGTTGAATAAGTAGCTGCCTCAACTGCCCATTGCGTTTGTTGTCATTGGAACCAGGTGGACCTTATTGACTGTGAGGTCCTTGATTGGCATTGTTAACCTGGGCCACTCAGGGGGCACTGGCTGACCAATATTAACAGGGGATGCTACATTTATGCCTGGGTGTCCCTGGAAAAGGAGCACGCAGTGTTCACCAATGCTCTTGATGTCTTTTTTAAGAGGTGGGCACCGTGGGGTGTGGAGTGTTTTATTTCTTCCTGGAACTCTATTTTGATTTGATCTCTACCCTCCCCTCACTTTTTCATATACACAGACATTGACCCCAGGCAGGCTCTGCTTGCTTTTGGTTCTTTGGTCACATGGGTGATTTTCCTGGTGGTGGACTATCAATAAAGTTATTTACACACCTTGTGTTTTTACTGTGGCTTGCGCCTGCACACGCACACATGGGTAAAAACAAAACAAAAAAAAAAGGAAAACTATTAACAGGGGATTTAGAATCTCCTCAGTCCAGGCAACTGACTCCGAGCTGAACAGGCCAGCTTCCCACTGCAGAGGACCTGGAACCTGTGCTATTAGGGACCATAGCTCCACCTCTTTCACCAGCCAGTCTGACATTCTTTTTGAGACACTCAGAATTTGATTCAGGAAGTATATGCTCATGTACACAGCTAGTGTACTGTACATAATTAAATAAAGGCTGGCTTGGTGACAGGATACCTGCTTCTGTGCAGTTATTTCAGTGGTGACAGGAGAAAACAGTACATGCCTGAAGAACATTTGCTTGCAACAGTCATCGTAGAGTTGGGGTAAGCAGTTCTGGCATCATGCCTTTATTTAGGAAGGTTGCCTTGTTTGATCCTGCTGTAAAAGACTGGGCCCAGTATGTGGAAAGAATGCATTACTTTTTCCAGGTAAACAATATTGGGGCAGATGAAAAGCATCGAGGAATCCTTCTAACTGCTTGCGGATCTGCAGCATTTTCAGTTATGACGGGCTTAACTTTCCAAGAGGCACCAGATACTAAAATCTTCAAGGAGTTGATGGAGTTGGTTAAGGAATATTACAATCCAAAACCTCGTCCAATTCTGAGACTCTCAGTTTTATTCGGCTGTTAGAGAACCAGGGGAATCCATATTAGGATTTTTGACAAGGTTAGGACGACTGGCAGAGGCATGTAATTTTGAGTTAACCCTGAATGAGATGTGAAGAGACCATTTGGTATGTGGGAATAATAACATAACCATGCAGAAGCACCTGCTAGCAGAAGCTCAACTGGACTTCAAACAGGCAATACAACTGACCTTGTCATTAGAAAATGTGGCAAGTGGAACAAAGGAGCTACAGGGCATCCCAATGGAAGTGGACACCCTCACCTGTCTGACTAAGCTTGGGGAACACCACTTGAGTGTAGGCACTTGAAGAGCCTCACACAGGGCATATCCTGAGCAAAGGAACCCTAGGCCAGCCCACAGCAGAATCCCACAACAAAGCCAGCCAAGTGGCTAAAAAGTTCTTCAGGATCTGGGTCAGCAAGCCATTGTAGTTGTTGCCAGTATGCAGACTCAAGATAGTAAAGGAATCCTACAAGGCCTGACTTGAGTAAGAAAACTTGTAGGCCAGTACCCAGGAGAGTGCACACCCTGGAAAGTCCCCCTACGTGTGTGTTTGACCAATTAAATTGCTTAGCGATGTCTAATCAGAGTCAATTAAAGTTAATGAGAACTGCAGATGCTGGAGAATCTGAGAGAACAAGGTGTAGAGCTGGATGAACACAACTTGTTATCTCGATTGAAGTTAATGCTTGGTTAAATAGTCACCCAGCTCCCATGAAGGCCGATACTGGCGCAGCTGTAGCTGTGGTTGCACAATCTGGCTTTAACAAGAGTCACTCGGGTCTCCAACCCTTATGTTTGCAAAAGACTTCAGCCAGACTGAGAACATACACTGGGGAGCTGTTGCAGATTTAGGCTATACTTCAGTTCCGGTCTCCTGTGAGAAGCAGCTGGTGCAGTTACCACTGATGGTAGTGAGAGGCTCAGGCCCAAGCCTACTGGGGGCGGAATTGGTTGAGAAAGATTCACCTCGATTGGCTCAACATTTTTCGATTGGAAAACGGCTGCCTCAGTGAAATACCCATGAGTTTTTCAAGAAACGCTTGGGAATATCAAAGGTCCCAAAGCCACTTTACACGTTGATCAGGAAACACTTCTGCGATTTTGCAAGGCCCGCCTGGTGCCATTTACCTCGCAGATGAAAGTAGAGGTGGAAATCAGGAAGTTGGAGAGCGAAAGAATCATCTTACCGGTGCAGTTTGCAGAATGGACAGCACTGGTCATACCAGTGAAGCCCGATGTCTCAGTTCACCTGTGTGGGGGATTATAAATAAACAGTAAACCGCTTCTCACAGCTGGATCTAATCCCTTGCATAGACGATCTGTATGTAAAGTTGGCGGGGCGGGGGGGGTCTGTCCTTTACGTTGCTGGACATGGGCAACACCTACCTGTAATTGCGACTGGATAAGGAGTCCCAGAAGTACGCTACAATTAGCACCCATGAGGGTTTATACCAATAGACATGACTGCCATTTGGGGTATCATCAGCCTGCACCCTTTTCCAGTGGACCATGGAGAACATTTTACAAGGACTACCCCACAAGGATGACGTGCCAATAACAGCGAAGAACAATGAAGAGCACTTGGTGAACTTGGTCATAGCGCTTAAACTTTTCTCCCAGGTGGATGTACACCTTAGAAGGGAAAAATGTGTGTTCCAGGTGCCCCATGTAACCTAATTGGTTACAGAGTTGATAAAACAGCGTTACACCTGTTGGAAGATAAAGTGAAGGTGATCAAAGGAGCCCCGGCTCCCACATCTGTACAGGAGCTTACAGTCTTTCCTTGGGTTGGTGAATTATTACAGAAAATTCATACGTAACCTGGCTTCCATCTTAGCACCCTTACACCTGCTACTGAAAAAGTGTCACCATTTGAAAAAGGCCACATTGCCAAGAAGTAGTTGTTAGGGAAGTGAACAAACATCATCTGAGGTAGAGATAGTAGGAACTGCCGATGCTGGAGAATCTGAGATAACAAGGTATAGAGCTGGATGAACACAGCAGGCCAAGCAGCATCAGAGGAGC
>JAHRHZ010000133.1:67910914-67928519 GCA_024137785.1 Ginglymostoma cirratum
CCATTTCTGAAGAAGGGTCCAGACCCGAAACGTCAGCTTTCCTGCTCCTCTGATGCTGCTTGGCCTGCTGTGTTCATCCAGCTCTACACCTTGTTATCATCATCTAAGGTGTTGGCCCACTATGATCTGAAGTGAGAGGTAGTGCTGACATGTGATGCCTCCCCGTACTGTATCGGAGTAATGTTGGCTCACCGGTGGCCCAAAGGTAAGGAACGCCCTATAGAATATGCTTCCTGGACTTGGGCTGATGCTAAATGCAAATATACCCAGATAGAGAAGAAAGGTTTGGCAATCATCTTTGCTGTGAGGAAGTTCCACCAGTACGGCATGGTGGCACAGTGGTTAGCACTGCTGCCTCACAGCGCCAGGAACCCGGGTTCGACTGCACCCTCAGATGACTGTCTGTGTGGAGTTTATACATTCTCCCCATGTCTGCATGGGTTTCCTCCGGGTGGTCTGATTTCCTCCCACAGTCCAAAGATGTGCAGGCTAGGTAGATTGGTCATGCTAAATTGCCTGTAGTGTTCAGGGATGTGTAGATTAGGTGGGTTATGGGGGATAGGTTTGGGTGGGTACTCTGAGGTTCGGTGTGGACTTATTGTGCTGAACGGTCTGTTTCCACACTGTAGGGATTCTATGATTCTATGAGGACCTTTATGGACAGGAATATGTCACAGTAACAGATCAAAAACCCCTGCTAGGGCTACTGAAGGAAGACAAGGTGGTGCTGTCCAGAGCTTCTGGAGGAATTCAGTGTTGGGCCCTTATTTTCAGCGCATACAAGTATAAGTTAGAACATCGTCCAAGAAGTCAAGTGGCTAATGCAGATGCCTTGGGCCGCCTGCTACTGGCAGATACTCCGCTAGTGGCACCTCCTCTGAAAGAGTCCGTTTTGGTTTTAAACTTCCTGGAACCCCTTCTGGTAACTGCTGACAGTATCTGACTGTGGGCACAAACAGATCCGGTTCTCACAAAACTAAAACAGCTGCTGGTAATGGGTGAGACACAAGGGCCATCGCAACAAGGAATGAAACTTTTCTGGACCTGGAGAGACCAGATCACCGTAGAGGATTGCATATTACTTTGGGGAGAAGGGTAATTGTCCCGAGTAAAGGTCACTGCCAGATGCTGGCTGAATCCGCCTGGGTCATCCACGGTTTTCCAAGATGAAGATGCTAGCAAGAAGTTATGTCTGGTGGCCAGGATTGGATGCTGACATAGCTGCATTGGTGGGGCAGTGCACAGAGTGCCAACAAGGACAAAAATTTATCATCGGCAGTAGCTCCACATTTGTGGGAATGGGTGGGTAAACCCTAAGCCTGGTTACATGTTGACCATGCTGGTACTTTCATGGGCTCGATGTTCTTGGTCATTGTGGATGCCCATTCAAAGTGGTTGGATGTGTAGAAAGGCCGTTTGGCAAACTTGGGGATGAGAATTGAGAAGCTGCGAGCATTGTTTGAGATACATGGACTCCGAGAAGTGTTGGTTACAGACAATGGAAAGTCATATACCAGCAGGAAATTTGAGTCTTTCCTGAAGTCTAATGGCATTTAGCACATAAGGACAGGTCCCTACCATCCATTATCCAATGGTGGAAAGAATAGTCCAAACATTGAAGGCAGGCTTGAAGAAGCAGCCTAAAACATCACTTGATACAAAACTGAGATAACAAGCATGGGGCTGGATGAACACAGCAGGTCAAGCAGCATCATAGGAGCAGGAAACCAAACTGTCCTGGTTCCTGTTCGATTATATAACCATCCCTCATGCAGCAATAGGGATAACCCCAGCAGAGTTGCTAATGGGGAGAAGGCTCTGCACCAGGCTAAACTTGATATTCCCGGACTTGGGGGGAGGGTGAAATGGCAGTAGGAATGCCGATGCTGGCCTAATGTCTCCTCTAAGCGAGGGAGACATTTTAATTCAGGGATGAAATTTGGTGCCTGAACCATGGAAAAGGCCCTGTTTGGGTACGAGGTGAGGTTGATGCGAGGTCAGGTCCCGTGGCTTACAAAGTTTGGTGAGACAGTCCCGAACTAACATGTGGATTACCTGAAAACTGTTACCTTGTAAACAGGGCAGGAGAAAAACACACCTGGCCCCTCAGAACAGCCAGAAAGCCTGTCAGAAACCGTAGGTTCTCCCCCTCTGTCTAGCATTGAGAAAACTGTGGAATCTGAGATGCAGTCTCAATACCATTACCGCTGGAAGAAGAGGAAGAAACTCTCCTGAGGTGGTCTGGATGCAAGAAATGGGCTATGGTCTGGTACCCGTTGCCTGTGTCAGATTCTGAATCAGAGGAACTGGACCTGGGGTGAAAACATCGCAGGAAAGACGAGGCTTATATCCTCATACTTAGGGAGGGAGGAATGTTGTGACTGGAACCAGATGGACCACATTTACTATGAGATCTTTGATTCTGGTTGTTAACCTGGGCCAATCAGGAGGCACTGGCTGACCAATAATAAGCAGAAGATTTAGAATCGCCTCAGTTGAGGGGACTGACTCCGAGTTGGCTGGCTACAGGCAGTGTACTGTGCACAAATAAACAAAGGGTGACTTAGTGATGGGATACTGGCCTCTGTGCCATTATTTCACCTTTCTATGTGTTTCAACAGTGTTTCTATGACCAAGATGCTGTGTAGGATAGCACAGACTATGGAGGATTTTCCAACTTTAATTTTTTTTGCATGTTCTGCCTGGATTATACTTCAATAACAGCGAGTGCTACCCATTGTTATTTGCACTGGAAAATCCAATGTTTATCTGACTGCCCCCTCTCCAATTTTACCAACCTGTTCAGTTATCACCACAATGAAATTAGCAGGTAGTTATAGAGTCATGGAATTATCCAGGACAGAAACAGACCCTTCAGTCCAGCTCGCCCACATCGACCAGACATCCCAATCTGACCTAGTCCCATTTGCCAGCATTTAGGCCCCATATCTCTTCCTATTCACGTACCTATCCATATGCCTTTTAAATGTTGTAACTGTTACACTCTTTGCATTAAAAAAGTTACTCCTCAGGTCCTTTTTAAATCTTTCTCCTCTCACTTTAAAGCTATGCCTTCTAGTTTTGGACTGTCCCACACTAGTAAAAAGAGCTTGGCTAGACCAGTCCCCTCATGATTTTATAAACCTCTATACAGTCACCCCGCGGATGAAGTGAGGAAGTTCAGGTTAACATTGCAAACAGCAATTTCTCAGCTGATTTATTTTAGTTGTGGAATGATTAACACAAGATATGAATGACACTTTGTTAACCATGTCCTACTGTAAGGGATGTGAGAGGTAGATTAAATAAACATCCCCAGCAGTGACATTGATTTTCGACAGGGTCCCGCGCTTCCTAATTCTACAAATCCAAAACCCCTCAGGTTTGTGAGGCCCAAAGTTGAGACTATTTGAGTCTTACTTCATCGTAAAGATGAAAAGCTACAATGGTGCTGTCTGAGCTCCTGGCATTTTTCTCTACAACACAATGTGTAGCCATTAACATCCTTCACCACTTCCGCACCCATGGCCTATAAAAGGTGCATTTACAGTCCCCCAGATTTCCATGCATTTAGAGAAAACAAAACATGGTGCAATTGTTCCAAATATCCTGTTTAAATTGGTAGTGGTTTCATAGCAAAAGCAGAGTGTGTTGGCATGTTTCCATAAACCATTTTCAGTTCATTTTAATTTAAAACAAATTCAGATCCCATGAGCTAACATATAAAAGCAGAGACTTATCAGGCTCTTCGGTTTAAACATACTGAAGGTCTCAAACTTTCCAGGAAGACTAAGAACGAAGCTCTAAACTGCCAAGATCCACAAGCTGGTTGTGGGAACTCACGCCAGTTGGTGCTGTGTAATATAAACCAGCTGTCAGCGACACAGAGACTCCATTTGCATGTCTAAACGTACTTTGAGAGTGAAGTGTTCATTTTTAGCATTCCTTGTCCAATTGGCTTAACACTGAATTAGAAGGGAGTTTGAACAAAACTAGGTGCTGATCACTTCGGGGCCAGTAGCTCCAAGATAAAGGGGCAAAGCGCGTGGAAAGGGCCATCAGCTTTTCGCAAATTCAAATCCAGCAGCTGCATACATCTCAAAGGAACTTATCAGAGAAAAAAGGGAAATACAAGCAATTTTGCCGAACATCAGACCTCTGGATTTTTGATTCTACTATTGAAATACAAAACACTTGAAAGAAGTTATCAGGTAAGTATAATCTATGAGCTTGTACTAGATGTCTGAAAATACCTCATTATCCAGGTGAACACAATTCATTACCCCAGAAGATTTTAAGTGTAATTTACTCCATAAAGCAATATATTTAATTGAATATTGATGGGCAGCACATGAAAAGCTTAATTGATTGATTAATCTACGTCAAACTCTCAGTCATTCCATCTTATAACATTTTAATCTTAATGACCACAGGGTTATTAGATGCTCTGAACTTTGCATTTGATGCATTTTGAAAAATTAAATTACTTGCATAGATTGTTTTTAACTCGATCTTGATGTAAAACAAGCATCACTTTAAAAAAAAGTACGGATGCTGGAAATCTGAAAAATAATCAGTGTTTGAAAATGCAGCAGACCCAGCCGATTATGTGAGAAAGTTGGAGTAAATGTTTTGACGATTGTTCTGCAGAACACAGTCTCAGGGTCAGTTCTTGAAGAAGTCACATTGAACTTAAAATGTTAACTCTGTTTCTCTCTCCACTAATGTTGTCAGACTTGTTGCTTTTTATTTCCCTACGCTTTCTGTTCTGAACTAATGTTATATTTGATTACGCATTGTTAACAAACAAATAGTATGTTAATTCTCCATAGCTATAACTTATCTTAGTGCTTTTTGCTTCAATCCAGGAAGCTGTGATGAAATAATTCAAGGGTTTTTCCAGAACCACTTAGGAACCCTATAAAATCCAATCATTGAAAACTCTGTGGGCTATGACTAGCCTTGGAAATCAATTGTTTGCCCACAAGAGGGAGTGAACCATCATTGAGAACTGCTCCTTTTAGTGACCCTCTGAGAACTCGGCCATCAGGTTGTCATTCTATGACAATGAAATCATTGCAATGAATTAGTGCAGTCTGACATGCCTTTCTTAAATCTGGTGTTAGTTTGGAATTGTTGACTTTATTCTTTTTAAATTATCATTATAATTCTATCTTTCCTTCTTGAACTAGCCCATTTGTACAAATTCCAGGATCACGTTTCTGGCCGTTCTTAAAGATTGGAACATTAGTTATTTTCAAATTATTTGGCACTATCTCTGGATTTAATGAGCCATGAAAAAAAATTCCACTGCAAGTCGAGTTAAATGAATGTTTACCAACTCTAGGTTTCTAAATGACTATTTTTGTAACTTATCTCTGTGATTTGCTAGCTTTTAAAGTGGCAGCAGAGTGGTATAAAAATAAATACCCTCCCCACTTCGAAACAGTTTTGTTTCAGGTTGCAAACTAAGCTAAGAGTAGTCAATAATACTGTGTAAATTAGGGTTAGGATTGCCAGGCTAATCCATTAGTTCTGGCAGTGACATTGTGGGCACAGGTTTGTCAATAACTTGAGAAGTACATCAAAGTTCATCTGATTTACCTGGGATCACATTTTAAAGAATATGCATCGATGGAGTGCCTGGAATGTAGAATAATGTCCCAGTGTGCTTCAAAGAGCCCCAAACAGATGGAAGATAGAGAACTGAACCATTAAAAAAGGGTGATCAATCTAACGATGTAACAAGCATGGGGCCGGATGAACACAGCAGGTCAAGCAGCATCATAGGAGCAGGAAAACTTGACGTTTTGGGCCTAAACCCTTCATCAGAAATGGGGGAGGGGAAGAGGGTTCTGAAATAAATAGGGAGAGAGGGGGAGGCGGATAGAGGATGGATAGAGGAGAGGATAGGTGGAGAGGAGGCAGACAAGTTGAAGAGGTGGGGATGGAGCCAGTAAAGGTGAGTGTAGGTATGGGGGTAGGGAGGAGATAGGTCAGTCCAGGGAGGATGGACAGGTCAAGGGGGCGGGATGATGTTAGTAGATAGGAGATGGGGGTGGGGCTTGAGGTGGGAGGAGGGGATAGGTGAGAGGAAGGATAGGTTAGGGAGGTGGAGATGAGCTGGGCTGGTTTTGGGATGCGGTTGGGGGAGGGGAGATTTTGAAGCTTGTGAAATCCACATTGATGCCATTGGGCTGCAGGGTTCCCAGGCTGAATATGATTTGCTGTTCCTGCAGCCTTCGGGTGGCATCACTGTGGCATTGCAGGAGGCCCAGGATGGACATGTCATCTGTGGAATGGGAGGGGGAGTTGAAATGGTTTGCGACTGGGAGGTGCGGTTGTTTGTTGCGAACTGAGCGCAGGTGTTCTGCAAAGCGGTCCCCAAGCCTCCGCTTGGTTTCCCCGATGTAGAGGAAGCCACAACGGGTACAGCAGATGCAGTATACCACATTGGCAGATGTGCAGGTGAACCTCTGCCTGATGTGGAAAGTCTTCTTGGGGCCTGGGATTGGGGTGAGGGAGGAGGTGTGGGGGCAGGTGTAGCACTTCCTGCGGTTGCAGGGAAAAGTGCCAGGTGTGGTGGCTGATGTTTGATTCTATGAAGTGTTAAAGGAAGAGGAAGAGGAGGTCAGTGAGGATATTCTGGGATATGAACATCTGAAATCATGGTTGCCAATGATCACTGGAATAATGATAATGTCAGAAGCCAGATTTGAAGTAGTACAGAGTTGTAGAGCTGGAGGAAATTGCAGAGACACAGAGCGGGGTAGAGTTGGCAGAAGTGGTGCACACACATAAAAGGCTTTGAGTGTGAGGATAAATTGGAGTCATTTAAGAACCCGGTGACGTTGTCGTGATGTATGTGAGAGGGATGTGCTGTAGAATAGGGTACAGTGAGTGCAGCACATGTTGCTTGCCAGGACCACATTGGAATAGTTAAGTGTGGATTTTATTTTCAACGTTTTAACTTCCTTTGTAGGCCTGTGCATCTAATGAATAGATCCATTTTATGAGAGGCCTGGCATCTAAAGGTGGCTGGAGATAAGAATTGTGTTAAACAGAAATTCAACTGTTCCCCGGTATCCATTATCTTTGCTGGAATTTCTTGCTACAAGCTAAGGTGAAGGTTGAGTGCATCCAAATAAACTTGGTTCAATATATTCTAATAAAAAATGTTTTTAGAAAGAAAGGCTTCTGTTTATGCAGCCTCTATCATGTTTTACTGAACACAATGAAAGCCAATTAATTGCAGCCATTGTTTACAGAATCCCTACATTGTGGAAACAGGCCATTTGGCCCATCAAATCCAAAGAGCATCCCACCCAGACCCACCCCTCCCTATAGCCCCTATGGTAGAGTAGTGGTTAGTATCCCTGCCTGTCATGTGGGAGACTGTGGTTCAATTCCCTGCTGGGAAGGCGTTAGGGTCCTTTTTGGGGCAGCACGGTCATTCAGTGGTTAGCACTGCTGCCTCACAGCGCCAGCAACCTGGGTTCGATTCCACCGTCAGGCGACTGTCTGTGTGGAGTTTGCACATTCTCCCCGTGTCTGTGTGGGTTTCCTTCGGGTGCTCCAGTTTCCTCCCACAGTCCAAAGATGTGCAGGCTAGGGTGGATTGGCCATGCTAAATTGCCCATAGTGTTCAGAGATGTGTAGAATAGGTCGGTTACAGGGGAATGGGTCTGGCTGGGATTCTCTGAGGTTCAGCGTGGACTTGTTGGGGTGAAGGGCCTGTTTCCACACTGTAGGGATTCAATGATTCTATTGATAACCCTGCATTTCCCATGGGTAATACTATGGGCAATTTAGCATGGCCAATTCACCTAACCTGCACATCTTTGGACTGTGGTAGGACACGGAGAGAATATGCAAACTCCACACAAACAGTCACCTGAGGTTGGAGTCAAACCCAGGTCCCTGGAGCTGTGAGGCAGCAGTGCTAACCTCTGAGCCACCGTGCTGCCCATAGTTATGAAGTAGGAAATACCACAACCAAATTTCAGCAGAACCTAATCCCACAAACACCAATGAGTATGAACAGATAACGTGTTTTAGTGAAGATATGTTGAGAGATAAATATTGGCTTAGATACCAGACACAGCTTCCCTGCTCATCTTTGAAATAGTGCACTGAGACTTTAATATTCATCTGAGAGAGAGAGAGAGAGAGAGCAGGATGGGATTCTGTTTAATATCCCATTTAGTGTGTGGCACACCCTGACAGTGCAACACTCCCCTCAGTACAGCCTTAAGGTTTTGGCCAACATTTTGTACTCAGAATTCAAGACCTCCTGACTGAGGTGAGGTAAGGGTATGCAAGAGAAATACCAACTATGAGCTATTAGCTGACAACTCAAAGCTGTTAAAATGTACTTTAACAGATTGTCTTTCGCTGGTGCCTCAGTAATACCGAGAAACAGGAAGATTTAGTTGTTGTGATAGTGAGGGGCCAGGAGTTTGTGAGACGTGGGGCCGGAAGGGGTTCGAACGGCAGCATAGCTTAACAATATCTGCTGTAAAATAATGGACTGTAATACACAAAGTGGTAACTTTGAAAATAATTCTTTTCTTCTTCTTTGAGTCACATATATTTCCCTCCCTTATGCCTGAAGTGAACTCGCTGAGTGTTGTCCAGATATTACTGGGGCTGCGCCACCAACAGATGTAGGCATATCTAACTTAGTAATCCCCCTCAGTGAAGAATATAGTCTAAACTGGTTCAACAATGTAGGGAATATAGATTGGCCTTTTGGTAACATACCACACGAACATGGCAAAACAATTCAACTGGCCAATGTCATGTCATCATTTGAATTGAATCAAACCATATCGGGAGCAGCTATTCTATATAATATGCTAACAGACTGGTTATATTAGTGGACTAGTAATCCAGTGGTTTGGAAGAATAATATAGTGATTTGTAAGTGGAATTCAGTTCATTAAATAAAAAGAGTGCGGTTTTTCCCTTCTTACTGGTGGCAAAGAAGGTTGTAAAATGGGGTTGGCAGATCTGCTCTGGAGTGATGCTTGCCTTCTTCTTGCCACCTCAACAGTTAAGTGCTAAGTGAGAAGGTCCATTGGGGACTTTCTCAACTCACCAGCAATTAAGGCCTTGAAATGATCAAGTAACAGATATTTAAGGACCTCAATTTGCCACTGAGCTGATTTCCTTCCTTCTTCATGGGCAAGACAAGTGACTGTTTCCTGATTGGGAACACAGATTGTCCTGCCTGCTGAGTTAGGGTGGGCAGGACATTTATTAGTTCAATCTGGGGCAGGAATGGGGTCAAAGGGATGGCTGCTGAATCTCCCTCCCTTGCCTCTGATTCCTCTGTTCACCCTCTCCCCACCATTCCCTCCCCATGGAAAGTGAAAGAAACTTACGTCCTTGTAACTGTATCCACCTCAACATCTCAAGCAAGTCTTTCAGCCCTAGAAGATGCCAGACTCTGATTGGCTAACAGTTTCTGCAAAGGTGGATTGTGATTGGCCAGATATTTCACCAGTCAGTCCCTAACAAGTCCTGAAGAAGGGTAATATCCAAAATGTCGACTTCTCCTTTCCCCCAGATTGCTGCTTGGCTTGCTGTGTTCTGCCAGCCTCCTGTCTGAGCTCCCAACAAGTTGATTGGAGCTTGATTCAATAAGCTTTCTTAGTGGTGACAATGGTGAGTCAGTCACCGTAGTATACATGCGCCCAAATATTTGACTATAATTCAGAACGTCATGCATGACCTTAGGATTGGTAATGATTACCATGGAACATTACAAAATAACAACAGCATAGAACCCATCTAGTCTATGCTGGCTCACCATAGAACAATTCATTTAGTACACTCACTCAACCTAGGGTGGCACGGTGGCTCAGTGGTTAGCACTGTTGCCTTACAGTGCTAGAGACCTGGGTTCAATGCCACCCTCAGGCAACTGTCCGTATGGAGTTTGCACCTTCTCCCTGCATCTTTTTTGGGTTTCGTCCCAGAGTCCAAAGATGTGCAGGTGAGGTGGATTGGCTATGCTAAATTGCCTGTAGTGTTCAGGGATGTGTAGATTAGGTGGGTTATAAGGAGATGGGTCTCGGTGGGATGTTCTGAGATCTAACGTGGACTTGTTGAGCCGAAGGGCCTGTTTCTGCATTGTAGGGATTCTATCCCTGTAGCCCTACAAGTTTATTTCCCTCAAGTGTCCATCCAATTACCATTTGAAATCATTCATTGTGGCCACTTCCACCACCCTCATAGATAACAAGCTCTAGGTCACTCATTGTGTTAAAAAGCAATTCTTTGTCACATTTTAAATCTACATTCTCTAGTCACTGTACCATCAGCTAATGGAATTTTTTTATATCGATCTTAATTAAATCTCAAAATGTTGTGTGATCAATGTAATCATCCCCCAATCTCCTTCACTCTAACCTCAGTTTCTCCATTTTAATCTTGTAGCTAAATTCCCTCGTCCCTGGAACCATGCAGGTACATCAGAATGGTATTAAAAACCCCATCTAACCACTAGCACTGGCCTTTCTTATTTTGTCTTTCCCTTGCTCCCAGATCCAAAACTAAATCAAAAAGGCCAATGTAATATTGATCTTTATCTTGAAAGTGAAGATGGGTGTGGGTGGGAGAAGTGTGGAAGAGGGGAGAAAGTTATACTTCAGATGTGTGCTGCCTTGGCGAAATACCAATAGTAAAACTGTCTTCAACTGTGGCCACAAAACCACAGGAAGGATATATTGACCTTGTTTGGAGTGCAGCCCTCCACCACTAGGAAGGAGATGAACTGAGCTGATTGCATGCTAGTCAGACAACATTGATTCAACAAAAACAAAATCTAAATCCCAAAATTGTGTTTGCGGTGGCCAACTGGAATTGCTCACATGTTTATTTACATCTGTATCAGTTTCTGTGGGAGAGAAAACTTTTTAAGAATTTTTATTAAATTATCCCAGGAAACATTTAAGAGTAAATTACTGTGACTAACCACTTGCAGCCGTTTGTTACATATTGCTGCCTCATGCTGATAAATACCTTAACATTCAAATCCATTTATATAATTACCTATTCATTAGGCAATCCTAAATGAGACACTATCAAATAAACTTGCTTGCTACAAATCCATATTCTTTTTATAGAAATGAACTATGCCTTCTCCTGTAGCTAGCACAATGCAACCCACATCTTAGGAGTCTATCCAACTGGCTGAAGTTGAATTTATGCTAAAATCCTTGACTGGCTCATGCTGATGCTCGGCCTTAAAGTGAGATTTTACCTGTTGGTGATTTAGCTTGTCAGACAAATATGCCATGTACATGTGTTTTGGTTTCAATTTGGATGAATGTTTTGGAATTTTCTTTGAAATTCGGTAGGGTGTAGGACTCTAGCAGTGCAGTTAAAAATGTAGAGGTGGTTTTCATTCCTGGGCTAGGACAACTGGGAAAATCATGGTACTAAATGTTAGTATCGTAGTGTATTAGTATAACTGCTGCATCTGACTTGGAGGCTGTGGGGTTCAAAGTCCTACACCAGATAAAATGACTCCATGGGTGTTGGTATCCCATCACCAAGTCACCCTTTATTTATGTGTGCATAGCAGTTGAGACTGGTCCAGAAGCCTCAGAGCCAGCTCTCAGTATGAACAGAACCTCTGACACTGTTGTTTATATCTGTCAGCCAGGGCTCCCTAATTTGAATCGGTTATCAGGCCCAATCAGGGAACTCCAATTCCATGAGGTTCACCTGGCTGACCTTGTTACAATCACTACACTAGACAATTCAGTGAAGGAAGACTACACTGTTCCTAGTTTTGCCCATCAATAGGATGTTACATTACTTCGTCTCTCAGCTGGGTGTTGAGTTTCCAGTGGAACAGTTTATAGAGGAAGAAATCACCTCAACCAACCATACCGAGAAGAAGCTGCATGGACGTTGATTCCACCATGCTTTGTGTGACTTTGCTGCTCACTAGATGACAATTCTAATGCTGTGATATGATTACTTATGAAGAACTCTTGGCAAGAGATTTCATAATTGCCAGTTTTAGAGATTATTTTAAAATTGAAATGTTTGCTAGTGGATCATTGTACATTGCAAGAGTTGTGAGGGTGAATTTTCCTTTTGAGCAAGGTATCCTGAGGAACCCTGGACAGTGCCACACACCCAAGATGCAATGTGGTTATTTCATCATTGAATCTTTTTTGACATACTTTGAACTGGTGAATTTCAGAAATTTAACAGTATTCCAGATGTCTCCTTCAGAGGACATCCAGATGGTGTTATATGTGATGTTTGGTAGTGATTATTGTTTAAATAGATTGCTGATATATAGCCTGAGTTATTTAATAACCGTCATCACTTCTGAGTAATCTGAGAAGTACAAGTGTGCGGGTGACCTTTAGAATCCCACCTCTATTCTGGGCATATAAATGATGATGGGCTGAATAGCATTCCTTTGGAATTCTGTCCTTGAATCTCTCTCTCTCTCTTTCTCTCCGTCTTCCTTTAAAACCAACCTTTGACTAAGCTTCTGGTTACTGTCTCCTTTTGGTCATTCATTAGATGTGAGTATCATTGATAAATTTATTGCCTGTCCCTAATTGTCCTTCAGAAGGAGGTGCTAAGTCATCTTCCTGAACTGTTACATTCTATGTGATGTAGTACCCCCACAATGCAGTTAAGGAGGAGGTTCCAGGATTTTAACCTAGCAACTATGAAGGAACTGCGATATATTTCCAACACAGGATGGTGAGTGGCTTAGAGGGGTACTTGCAGGTGGTATGTTCCAATGCATTTCTGTCCTTTTTCTTCTAGGTTCAGGTTTGGAAGGTGCCAACAAAAATCACAGAATCACTGAGGCTTTAGGACCCAGAAGGAGACAATTTGGGGCATCATGTCTACACCATTCTCACAATGAGCGTTATGACATAGTGCCACTCTCCTGTCTTTTCTCTGTTCCCTTGTATATTGTTTCTATTCAACAACTCATCTAATGATCTCTTGAATGCCTCAATTGAATCTGCCTCCATCACACATCCAGGCAGTGCATTCCATACCCAAACCACCTGTGTGAAGAAATGTTTTCTCGCACCATATTTGGTATATTTATAAATAACTTTAAATCTGTGCCCTCTCATTCACAATCCTTTCATGAGCAAAAACAGCTTCTTTGATGGTTTGAAAACATCTACCAGATCTCCACTTATCCTTCTTCTTTCCAAGGTGATCATTTCCAACCTCCTCAACCTATCCTCATGAATGAATTTTCTCATCACTGGAACCATTCTTGTAAATCTCTTCTGCAGCTTCTGTCATGTAATCACATCCTTCCCACAATGTGGTGCCCACAACTGAACACAATACTCCAGCTGAGGTCTAACAAGTATCTTGGACAAGTTTAACATAAGTCCCTTTTTGCTCATGTATGCCTATGCTCTTGCCAATAAAGCCCAGGACACGGCATGCTTTATTCACTGCTGTTTCTACCTGTCCTAATATCTTCAACGATCTATGCACATATGCACCCAGGTCCTCTTGCTCCTGCACCCCCTTGAGTATTGTACCTCATATTTTATAATGTCTTTGAATGATCCTCCAACTAAAATGCATCATCTCACGCTTCTCCACATTAAACTTAATCTGCCATGAAATGACCACTCTACCAACTTGTGTCTTGTACAGTTTACAATGCTTTCCAGTTCATATCATCAGCAAACTTTGAAATTGTTCCCTGCAGGTCATGAGCTACATCATATGTATATATCTGGAAAGGTAAGGGTCCAAATACTGACCCACTAGGAACTCCACCACAAACCTTCCTTCAGCCTGAAAAATAACCCATTGTCTTTTACTCTGTTTCCTACCACTCAGCCAATATTTTATCCATGTTGCTACTATCCCTTTTATTCCATGAGCAATAACTTTTCCCACAAGTCTGATGGGACTCATTGTATCAAATGTCTACTATCCTACTATCCCTATCCCTACTAATTCTATATTGAAAAAAATGTTTCTAGAAGCTTCCCAATGTCTGAACTGACTTGATCTATAATTGCTGGGCTTATCCTTACAAAGGTTTTGAACAAGGACACAATGTCTGCCATTCTTCAGTCTTCTGGCAGTTCTTCCGAGTTTAGGGAAGTCTGAAAGATTATGGCTAATGGCACTGCAATTTATAATCTCATTTCCTTCATTGTTCTTCATTGCATCTTAACCAATTCCTGTTCCTTATTAACTTTAAGCACCACATTATATCCAATGCTTTCTCCCTATAATTTTTAAATTCTTCTAGTGACAGAATTTTCTCCTCTGTCGCCGGAGAGTGGGTAACATCTACCTCCTTAGTCAAGGCAAATGCAAAGTATTCATTTAGCACCTCATCCATGTCTCTTGCCTCTGTGCATAAATTCTTTTTGGCCCCTACTTGACCCTACTGCTCCTTTTGCCACTCTTTTACTACATGATGTGCCTATGGACGACTTTGGGATTCACCTCTAGTTTGGCAGCCAGTCTCTTTCATAAACCCTCTTTTCTTCTCTAATATGCTTACTCCCCTTCCCTCAGAAGGTTTCTGGATTCGTCTTGGTTCTCAATCGTGTTTCTTTTTACCTAACACCTGTCATAAGCACACCTTCTTCATTTTACTCCCTATTTCCTTTTGCACCCAGAGAGCTTTGGATTTGTTTGCATTCCCTTTTTGTTTTGAGGGAACTTTGGCTGTATCTGTACCATTTCTTCTTTGAAGGTAACCAATTGTTCAGCTACAGCTTTTCCCACCAGCATTTTTTTCTGGTCTACTTGCCCAGCTTATTTCTGCCTTACTGAAATTGTCTTTCCCAAGTTAATTATTCTTGCTCAAGATTGCCTGCTAGCTTTTTCTATCCTCATCCTAAACTATATGATGCAATGATTACTGTCTCCTCGGCATTGCCGACTAACACTTGATCCACTTGGCGCACCTCATTTCCAAGAACCAGGTCAAAGAGGGTATCGATCCTTTTTTATAGAAGGTATATATCGCGTGGAAAAGTTTCCTGCATGCAACCTGGAAACACTTGCCTTGCTCCACCCCAATGCCCAATGTCTCAGTCTACATTCAGGTAGTTAAAGTCCCCCATTATGACTAGCCTACGATATCTACAACCCCCTGCAGTTTTGTTCCGCATCCTTCCCATTGTCAGTGGTCTGTAGACTAGATTGAACAATGTAAATGTTCCTTGACTCTTGTCAATTTGATTCTGTCCTTGAACTCTCTGAGACATCCTTTTTTCTCCAGCAATGCAATGCTCTCATTAACCAATAGCGACACGTCTCCTCCTTTCCATCCTTTCCTATCTTCCTGAACACTTTGTACCCAGGAATATTTAACACTGAGTGTTGCCCCTCCTTGAGCCACATACCTGTTATCACCACAACATCATATTTTCACATGGAAATCTGTGCCTGTAGCTTCACAGCCTTATTTACTATAGTCTGTGCATTTATATACATGCAGAGTTATCTTAATGTAGACTTCAATATTATCTCCTTTATTTGGACTTCACCTCTTGACTTTTTATTTTCTATACTAGTCTCTCTAAGTATTCTGAGCATCATGGTATTCCTCTCTAATATTGTCTCTTGGTTCTCACGCCCCTGCCAAGTTGATTTAAAACCCACTCAATAGAACTGGCAAAACACCCCAAAACAGTCCCAGCTCTATTCAGGTACAACCCAGTCATCTGTATAGGTACCATCTTGCCTAGTGCCGAACCCAGTCCCATTGTCCCAGGAATCTAAAGCCCTTCCTCCTGAATCTCCTTTCCAGCCACACACTCATGTGTCTCATCCTCTTATGTGTGCACTCACTTGCATGTGGCACTGGGAGAAATCCGGAGACTACTCGGGTTATGATCCTACTTATATATTTTCTGATTGCAGGATCATTTCCCCTTTCCTCCTTAAGCTGTTAGCATGGATGTGGACTACATGTCTGGCTGTTTATCCTGCTAGGGAAGAATGTCCTGCAGCTGCCACGTGACATCCTTTACTGTGACACCAGAGAGGCAATATACCATCCAGGCGCCACGTCTACTTCCACAGAGATGCTAGAACTAATCAATCCCCTGTCACTATGTCTCCTTTCTTCTTTCCCACCTCCATTCCTATATAGCCACGCTGGTGAGGATGCCACAAACTTGGCTCTGACTACACTCCCTTGAGGAATAACTGTCATAACCAGATTTCAAAGTGGAAAACCAATTTATGTTTGGGACCCAAGGCGACTCCTGCACTAACTGCCTTTGTTTCTTGGATTGCCCGGAAGTCATCTATTCCATTTCTGTGGTGTGACAACCTCTCTGACTGGGTTTTCCATGAACTGCTCCATCTCATGCCTCAGTAACTGCTGATTGAGTTCTGAAACCTACAGCTCACATTTTTGCATTTTTACATTTCAAGTATAGTTAGTTCTTCAAAAATAATATGCTTTTCTAATTTACAGCAATTTAAACGTCAGGACAGAAACAGCTCAGTTTCTTACACACTAGTGACTTTACCGTCTGTCTCTGCTTATTTTTCTTTTCACTTTCCTTTCAAACGCAATGTGGGCTGGTTATGAGAAGATGAATTATATACCTCTCAGCTACCCAGTCTCAGGTTAAGTGTTGTAATCTTTGAGCATTGGTGCCCCTTTGTAGTCTCCTGCTCTGAGCTGCACCCTCACAGATGTTACTGTTACTGAAGGGGATGTTTAAGGTAGCGAATGGGGTGCCAATAGGCTGCTTTGTCCTGGATGTCAGTGGGTGTTGTTGGAGTTGTAGATAAGCAGATAAGTGGGGAGTATTCCATCACACTTATGTCTGTTGAAGGTGAATAGACTTTCAGGAATCAAGAAATGAGCTACATGCTGCAGAATTCCCAGCCTCTGACCTGGTCTTAGAACATAGAACAGTACAGCACCTTCGTAAATATAGAATGCGTATGGCTGGCCCAGTTAAGTGTCTGGTCAAAGGTAACCCCCAGGATGTCAATGATGGGAGATTAAGCAGTGGTAATGCTGTTGAATGTCATAGGTAGCTGATTAAATTTGCTCTTTTTCATGATAGTCATTGCTCATCACCTGTGGTGCTAAAGTGGTGCAGGATTTGAAAATGTATTTCAAGGCAAGTCAACCTTTATCACAGAGGAGCATATGTCTGCTCTTTTTTTAGAGGGAGGTGAATGATGGTAGTTTAACCCGAGGGGAACCATCCTTCACTTGAAGGGTGAGGTTGAGAAGATGTTACGTTCATGATGGCTTCAGTTAGTGTGAGAATTGAACTCAGGCTGTTAGCATCACACTGCATTACAAGCTAGCAGCCCAGTCAATTGACCTAACCAACCTCCCAACAAAATACATTAGGTCATAAAGTGAATGGAGCTGCATAAATATACTTCTTTATTGTCCTAAGCTTGGGAACTGGAACATCGGAACAGAAAATGGTCTTCAGTATTCATACACTTAGCAGTTATGTATCTGAACCAAGATAACAAGCATGGGGCTGGATGAACACAGCAGGTCAAGCAGCATCATAGGAGCAGGAAAACTTGACGTTTCGGGCCTAAACCCTTCATCTGATGAAGGGTTTAGGCC
>JAHRHZ010000133.1:67933519-68007538 GCA_024137785.1 Ginglymostoma cirratum
ATAGGAGCAGGAAAACTTTTCCTGCTCCTATGATGCTGCTTGACCTGCTGTGTTCATCCAGCCCCATGCTTGTTATCGCTAATGATGCTGAGCTTTTCCAGCAACTTTGTTTTTGTTCCTGATTTACAACATCCGCAGTTCTTTCGGTTTTAATTTAGAATCATCAATTTTTGACTGAGAGGTGACATTGCTGTCACAGAACCAGCACAGGGCAAATACTTTGAGCAGGGGGAATGTTGACCAGCTCGTAAGCCAACTGTTTTTCCACATAGTGCCGTAGAATTTTTAACCTCCATCTGAATCTGGAAGAGTGACCGTGATTTATCATCCCAACCAAAAGGTGGCACTCTGACAGTGCAACACTTGCACATATGTGTGATGGTGCTGCTAAGGTCTTCCAATGTATCACAACATCTCACAAACCATGGCAGTGGCCTGGTCCATTAACCATTTTACCTTTTAAGAGGGAGAGAAGAAGAAGAGAGAGATCTTATTGTGCCAACCACTCAGTGACTCAATAAAGCTAAGTGGCTGATAAGGGGAAGGAAATCATTAAACAAGGTGATGAAGGTAACATGACTGATCAATTGTTCTTTTTGTTTAAATGTCTGCAGATATTAATGAGTGCCAAACCATCCCAGATGCCTGTAAAGGGGACATGAGATGCATCAATCACAATGGAGGATACTTGTGCTTGCCAAGGACTGCTGCACTCGTCCTGGCAAATGGACCATCTAATCCCACATACCCTGCATCTTCACCGACAGGGCGTGCTGAAACTTCAGTCTACCAACCAGCCTCAATACCCAGGTATCCTATTCCACCGAGATCTCTGGTCTGTCGTTTTGGCTACACCCTGGATGAGAATAACAACTGTGTGGGTATGTTACTGCTTTAGTTACTAAGGGCTGCAAAAATGAACTTGCTCATTGCTCCCATCTTGATCTATCCTGTTTGTTAAATCTGGAAAAAATGTATTTTTTTAAAACGTTTTTTAGCACCCTGTATAGAACAGGCAAGAATAATACTCATGAACTTAATACAAAATCAATGATCTGATATATACTTATGTAAAAATTGTGCAATCTTTTTACCTCATGATGCAGGGAGAGGATAAAAGTGAAGATATCAGAGTATCTGATGAGCTCGAGATTAGGTGGATTTAAAATGAATTAAATGACCCTTTTTGGCACTGATTGTCCGCTGTTCCAAAAATCTTTGGAGATATATTTTAAGACCGGCCCTGCTCCTGAGCACACCTTTACTGCACTCGCCAATAGCCAGTGAGGTCTGATGGTTTAGATTAGTTGTATAGCCACGGGACTCTATCTGTTACCGTCTCAGCTCCTGGGCTTGCATTGGAAGTGTGCCAAGAGACCGTTCTCCCTCTACTGGCAAACTGCACCTTAAATGTGAGATAACAAGGTGTGGGGCTGGATGAACACAGCAGGCCAAGCAGCATCATAGGAGCAGGAAAACTTGACGTTTCGGGCCTAGACCCTTCATCAGAAATCTGTGTGCCATGCCTGTCTGGTGCCTTTGGGTGCTCAGATGAAAATCTCCCATTTGGACACTTTGGCCATGATGACAACTGAGTGAACGGAGACTTTGCCAAGTTGTATACAATGTTAAATGGGACAAGAAAAGTTCATGCAGTCAAAGCAGAAAGTGAGTTGAGGACTGATATCAGGAAAAGACTTTTCCAGCAGAGAATAATTAATACCTGGGATGGTTTTCATCGTTGAACAGCAGAGACAATGTCCCTAGTCATATTTCATTGGCCTTTAGAATCTGTGATAATAGATAATAGATTTTCTGCCTTAATTAATTGGTTCATAGATCATCCTGTAACTCGTTTTCAGCTGTTGACACATTACTCATACCATTTGACACTTTTGATCACCTGCAAAGACTTGTTATTCAGCCTGTCGACAGTCTACTCACACTGTTTGTACTTATCCATTAACACCATTGACCTGGAATTATCTTTCCATTATCCCTCCGCCTATAAATTCTGTGCCTGTGCACTTCTTGCCACTTCACCTGATGAAGAAGCAGTGCTCCAAAAGCTTGCAATTTCAAATAAACCTGTTGAACTATAACCTGGTGATGTGAGATTTCTGACTTTGTCCATCTCAGTATAACACTGGCACCTCCACATAATAGGGAAGGAAACCAGGGTTTCTCTGGAAGAATGTAAAACAGACCATATTTATTTGTTGTGTGTACCTACACATTAATGGTTATAAGATGAAATCATCTTAACTAATTATTTAGCTGATACTGTTGAGTTGCTTTCTTGAGTACAATGGAGTGGCTTGCTGGGCCACATCAGAGGGCATCTAAAAGTCAATGATATTGCTGGAGATCTGAGGCCTCTTTTAGACCATTTGAGGTAAGGGCAACAGATTTCCTTCTCCAAAGGACGTTAGTTAACCAAATGGGCTTTTATTGATAATCCAGTGGTTCCATAGTAAGTATTACTGATACAGTTTATTCAGATGTATCTAACTAACCAAATTCAAACTCCATAGCTGCCATGGTGAGATTTTAAACCTGATGCCTTAATCTGATTATGAATCCAAGCCTCTGGATTGCTATTCCATTCATATAATTTACACAATACAGTACTCCCAATGAGACTGTACACTATTGGTCAAATGTAGTTTTAAAGCATTTCTGTTGATGTGGGTTAAATTTACATATAGGCCAGCTGGGTGTGCATGGAAGGTTTCTTTCCCTAGAAGATACCAGCAAAACAATTGGGTTCTGTACACTTCAATACTTCTGTACTTGACCGGACTGTATCAGGAATTAGGGAAAGCTGAAATTGATTTAAGCGCCTTATTTATATTTCCTGTTTGCTCGTGGCGCAATGACTGTTAGCAAGCTGTTTGTTGCGTATACATACAGTGAGAATGAAAGAAAAGCAGCTGTTTTAATGATTTGGTATTCAATTGTGGAACAAAAATAGCTGCACAGAAATTTTGTTTCTGTCACATTGATTAAAGTAGCCGATGGTACTTAAATACTCAACGTTAATTGTCATTCCTAAGGGAAGACCTTCTTCTTTACTTCTTTGTTTGATACAATTGAATAGCTTGCGAGGTGCTTTCACAGGGCATTGGGGACAGCCACATTGAAGTAGAATGGGAGTGGCATGCGGACTTGTCTTGGATGTGAGGTGATCTTTGTTAAAGGGCATTAGGTCATTTTTTACAATCCAAAAGCTTCATGATCACTTATGCATTTACAGTCGTTGTTTTTCAAGATAATTTCTAAAATTGAATCCAACTGAAATTGTAGTTGTTATTTATAGAATCATAGAATCCCCTACAGTGTGGAAACAGGCCCTTTGGCCCAACAAGTCCACACTGAACCTCAGAGCATCCCACCCAGACCCAACCCCCCAACAACCCACCTAACCTACTCCTTCCTGAACGCTACGGACAATTTAGCATGGCCAATCCACCTAACCTGCACATCTTTGGACTGTGGGAGGAAACCGGAGCACCTGGAGGAAACCCATGCAGACATGGGGAGAATGTGCAAACTCCACACAGACAGTCACCTGAGGCTCGAATCAAACCCGGGTCCCTTACGTTGTGAGGCAGCAGTGCTAACCACTGAGCCACTGTGCCGCCCCATGCAGCTCTATGCAGCTCTATATTCCATTCTTACTTGATTTTCACACTTTTGTCAAGTCACTGTTGTGATTGTGATTGAGAAAAGAATGTAGCATCAGATAAGCTGGTAGGAAACTTCAGTTATGTAGATGGATTGGAGAAGTTGGGACTGTTTTCCTTGAGAAGAGAAAGTTGAGAGGAGATTTGATAGACATATTCAAAATTATGAGGTATCTGGACAGTGTAGATAAGGGAAGAAAACTGTTGACGGATGGTTAGGGAACAAGAGGACACAGATTTCAGTTAATTTCCAGCAAAAAAAATGGAGATACGAGGAAAAATATTGTCACTCAGTGAATGGTTATGACCTGTGATACGCTGCTTGAGGACGTGATGGAGATTGATTCAACTGAAGCATTCAAGAGTGAGTTGGATTGTTGTTTGCAAAAGAAGAAAGTGCAGAGCAATAGGAAGATGGTGGACAAGGGGCCCGAGGTGATTTGTTCATTCAGAGAACCAGCACCACCATGAAGGAACGAATACTCTCTTTATGTGCGCTACAATCCTTTGATTCTATTTTACCTGATTTTGTATTCTCAAAACTGATTGAACAACTTCCATATGGAACTTAGAGGATTAATTATGCTGCAAAACTGTTTCACTTTTCATTTGTTGATGGCCATCTTAGTGAATCTAACAAATTTGCTTCAAACTTGTTCCCCCACCCCATCCCACCTCAACTCACCTGTGGACGTGGTATTTACAGGGCTTGGGAAGTAGTGTCTCTAACAGCTTTTAGTTCCTGGGAAATGTTGTAAACAATAATGAAGACAGACTGTGCGTTCACGTACAGTATATTGTCCATAACCCTTAGATCATTTGAAGGCAATGAAGTACTCGTAAGTTTTCCCTGTGGTAATGTGTAAAATAGAAGCAAAGCAGCCAATTTATACAACAGCAAGCTCCTAAAACCAACTCTATGACAATGATCAGATAATGTATTTATAGTGATAGCGTTTGAGATGTAAATGTTGGTCAGAACACCAGAAGGCAAAACATATCTACATGTGTCAGTGTTTTTATTTTTGATATGCTTTTACAGCGACAAATTCAAAGCTTGGTCCTGGTAATTTTGGACAACTGTTTAGTTTTCTTCCTTTGAAGATTCTCAGGACATTCGGGTGCATGCATGCCAGGTCACAAAAGAAGCAAATCTTGTCCATGAGGGGTATCCTTAGGATATAGGGTCTTGCCATGGGTCCTGGAATGGTTGGTGGCTTCTCAAGGGCAATTAGAGACAGGAAATAAATTCTAACCCAGCCAGTGATGGCCACATCCTATGAATGGATTAAAACAAAATGTAATGACTGTTTCAGAGACTGTCAGAGGAATATGAGTTAAACATGTGCTACAGCCAATGTATACTTACAGTATAGGGTTTGACTTATAAAGGCTAGATAGGCTGGGACTTTTTTTTAAACTGGAGAGTAGAAGGTTGAAAGGTGACCTTACAGGAGTTCATAAAATAAAGAGGGGTACAGATAGAGTTAATGGCAGTTGTTTTTTCCCTAGGATGGAGAATTTCAAGATTAAGGGGCACATTTTTAAGGTGAGAAGAGAGAGATTTTAAAAAGACATTAGGGCACATTGTTTTTGTACAGAGAGGATAGTCTGCATGTGGAATGAACTGCCTGAGGAACTGGTGGATGTGGGTACAAATACAATGTTTAAAAGACATTTGGATAAGTACGTGAAAAGGAAAGGTTTAGAGGGTATGGGCCAGGAGCAGACAGGTGGGACTAGTTTAGTTTGGGATTATGTTTGGCATTGACTGGTTTGACTGAAGGGTCTGTTTCCGTGCTGTATGGTTCTATGACTATAGCTTTCAAATCTGTGCTGTTTATTATAACTGATGATTTGTTGGTGTAAATCCACTGGGAAAGCTGTTGTGTCTTTGATAGTCCTTAATAGGGGTAGATCTCCTGAACAGCCAGGTGTGTTTTAATATATGAAAACATTAAATGCTAAGAATTCTGCCACAATAAGACTATCTTGCTATATTCAGTGCAGCTTAATAGGTGTGTAACCCATTGAGTATGCATAATTGGTTTTGTCCAAGATAAGCAGAACGTTTACACTCTATAGCTAGCAAGTTGAGATCCATGTTGTGCAATTGTTGCCTTTTGGATGATGTTTTTATTTGTTCTGGGTTGGCATGGTAGCATTTCTCAACCAACAACTTGTTGACTTGAAGATAATGTATTGGTACACGAATGTTATTTGGCCAGATAAATGTGAAAATATTCTTGTCACCCTGATCATGAGAAAGTATCCCTGTATCTAAGATGCTGGTCTTTACTAAATTCTCTGAAGGTACACAAGATGAAATATATAATGCTTGAGTTATTATTTGCCACCTTGTCCTGAGACATGTGAATCAATGAAATTTTAAGAGTAACGTAGATTGACATTATGCCCAATACCCCCTGAAAGAGTGTGTGGGACCATTCTGAGTTCACTAATGCATAACAGTTAAGGCACAAAAATAAACACAATATCAGAGATTAAAATGTTACTGTTGCAATCGCCTCACTATCAAATTCCCATAGAATGGGCAGATACAGTTTGGGATGAGGCTGAAATCACACTGTGATATGTTGGCTGATTGGTTGATCCTGCTCTGTTGTAGAGTAACAAATTAGGCTTAAAATGGTCAAACTTTAAGGTAATTAATTCACTTTACATTTCAAATGTCCCTGATTTCTCATTTTGTTTGGATTTTAGCCATGGAAGAAGAAAGGTGCTATCACATAGCAATTTCCTTATGCTCTCAAGATCATTGTAGATTGAGTTCGTGGATCTTCTTGTTAGCTGCCCAGGGGTAGTCTCTTCTGGTTCAGTGAGTGTGAGATTAAGTGGTTGTTATAAACAAAATGTCATTGGAGCATCTCAATATTATCCCATTCAATAGTTTCAATTTGAGGAGTTATAATTACATTGAAGCTCGATTCATGGGTGAAAAATGATGCATTGTGTGCCCTTTGGGAAGATTGGTAAGACTATTACACAGCACTATCCATGTCTGAAAGAATGAAGGTAATTTATAGGTCTACATTCTGTATGACTGGGTAGATGTGAGGGTAACATAGGTAGATCTTGACGGTGTTTAACAGATGACTGCGAGTTCCCAGCCTTTGATATTCCATCACCTTTTCATTTAAATTGATTTCCTTCGAAATAGGCTAATTGTGAGAAATGATAAGAAGGGGCTGACTTGCAATTTTTAAGCTGCTTTAAACCTCCGTTTGTTCTTTGAAACCTGAGCACTGTATTTTAATTCATTCAATAATCTAACTTTTTTTTGTAGGAAAGGCTGGCCACAAATTAGTACATATGGCTTCTGGTTAGGATATGTTGAACTTGCTGTAAAGGCACCAGCAAGGCTAAAGCAGTGTGCCTTCTGCCAACTTGCAGGACTAACATCACTGTATAAATGGCAATATGGAGGTCCATCAATTACTAAACCTGGCTGCAAAGAAATAAATCTTGGCCTAGAAATTCTGCTGTGTGCATTTCTGAACTGGCAGAGACCACAATTCCTGATTAGTGATTAAGATTTTCGATAGTGGCTTCACAACCATCTTATTCAATATAGCAGCTGGAGAATATCCAGCTGGAAATGTGCACCTTGCCTGTGAAATTGGAGGCCAACAGATCTATTTCCATCCAAGTGATTAGATTTCCATGTCCTTTATCCTTCTCCAACAATCCAGAATAACAAAACACTTTTTGTAACACACTAATGACAGGCTTAAAAGCAGGTAAATATTCAGGCCCGGATGAAATTTGTCCCAAGTTGTTGAGTGCGAGAAGGCAGGAAATAGCAGAGGTGTGGCCGTAATTTTCAGTTCCTCCCTGGCCACAGAAGAGGTGTTAGAGGACAGCTGACATACTATTATTCAAGAAGGATGCAAGGGACAAACCTGGAAACTGTAGGTCAGTCAGTCTAAACTTGGTGTTGGGGAAACTATTTGAAGGAATGCCGAGGGGCAGAATTAATCTGAATTTGGAGAGGCAAGGATTAATCAAGAACAGTCAGATTGTTTATTTTAAGGGAAAGTTAAGGCCGGTTTAACTGGGTTGAATTTTTTAAAGAGGAGTACATGTGTGTTAATGAAGGCAATGTATTTGACATGGTCCACCTGGACTTCAGCAAGACTTTTGATAAGGTCTGTTATATAGCAAGATAGTCTTATTGTGGCAGAATTCTTAGCATTTAATATTTTCATATATCAATACACACCTGGCTGTTCAGGAGAGCTAAACCTGTTAAGGACTATCAAAGACAGAACAGTCTTCCCAGTGAATTTGCACCAACAAATCATCAGTTATAATAAACAGCACAGATTTGAAAGCTATAGTCATAGAACCATACAGCACGGAAACAGACCCTTCAGTCAAACAGTGCATGGAAGACTGATGGTGAAGGTAAGAGCCCATGGGATCTGAGGAGATTTGGCTAATTGGATCCAGAATTGGCTGAGTGGCAGGAAGCAGAGGGTATTGTTGCGGGGTGTTTTTGTGACAGGAAGCCTGTGTCCACTGGGGTGCCACAGGGGTCAGTGTTGGGGCCCTTGCTATTTGTGGTTTATATAAAAGATTGAGACTTGAACTAAAAGGATATGAAAATTGGTGAGTGATAAATAGTGTGAATAGCCTTAGATTACAAAAGGATATGGGGGTTGATCAGTGCCAATTAGAATTCAACCTGGACTAATGTGGGGTGGTGCAATTGGGGCAGGCCACACAAGGCAAGGGAGTACGTGATGAATGGTAGGACCATGGCAAGTAACGAATATCAGAGGGACCTTAGTGTGCATGTGCAGCAGTCCCTTAAGGTAGTGGGACAGGTAGAGAAAGTGGTTGAGAAGGCACATTGGATACTTGTCCTTGTAAGCTGAGGCATAGATTTTAAGAGCAGGGAAGTTATGCTGCAAATGTATAAAACGTTGTTTAGGCCACAGCTAGAGTATTGTGTGCAGTTCTTGAATCTATAATATAGGAGAGATGTGATTGATCTGGAGAAGGTGCAGAGGAGATTTACCAGGATGTTGCCTGGGCTAGAGAGTTTTCATTATGAAGAGAGAATAAACAGACTTGGGTTGGAACAGAAGAGACTGCTGGGGGACATGATTGAGATGTGTAAAATTCATAGGGGCATGAATAGAGAACTCTTCCCCTTTGTGGAGGGATAAATGACCAGGGGACATAGATTTAAGATAATGGACAGGAAGTTTAGAGATGTGGGGAAGATGTTTTTGCCACCCAGAGGGTGGTGAGAATTTGGAACTTCCAACCTGTAAGGGTGTCAGAGGAAGAATCCCTCATCCTATTTAAGGTCTATTTACGTGTGCACTTGTGATGCCAAGGCACAGGAGGCTATGGGCAAAATGTTGGAAAGTAGAATTAGAATAGTTAGGTGGTTGTTTTTGACTGGCACAGAATTAACAGACCAATAAGCCTTTTTTTGGTGCTGTACGCCTTTATGACTCTATGATTACTACTCATACCTTCAGCTAACTACAGGGGTACAGGAAAATTGTACACCCCATAGAGGAGGATGGGTTTCATAAAATTCTTAATCTGCTGGAGAAGAAAGCATTTAACGTATGACACTTCGACTTTCAGTTCTAGAAGTCATTGCTATACACTGACCTTGGAGGTTTGCACAGAGACGGGAAAAATTAGAGGAAATGTAGACCTTGGGTTTCATGTCCATAGATTTTTGAAGGTGGAAGGATGGATTGAAAGAGTGGATTTAAATAAAACAAAGAACTGTGGATGCTGGAGATTCTGAAACAAAAGCAGAAATTGCTGGTGAAACTCAGCAGGCCTGACAACATCTGGAGGAAGAAAGCGCCGTTAACATTTTGAGTCCGTTGACTGTGGATTTAAAGATTGGTGCCGAAGATTCAAAGTAGGATGAGCGGGAGAACTTTTTTTTCACACTGAGTGCTTATGAGCTGGGACTCTCTCCCTATAAGAGTGGAAGAAATAGAAATGGTGAATAAGTGGAAAGCACTTGAAGGGAATAAATTTCCAGGGCTGCAGGGATAGAGTAGAGGATGGGAATGATTGGATAGTTTGACAGCCAGCCAGCATGAACTCAATGGGCTGAATCCCTTCTTCTGTACAGTCATGACTCTATGATTTTATCACAGTAAGAGTCCCTGGCATAAGGTATAGAAGTTGAATGAACCTGACAGTAAACTCTCAAATCATTCACTTATTCAGTCACTCACTTGCTCGGTCACTCATACTGGCATACCATCTTGGGTTGGATGTACAAACACTGGCGATGGTGCAGGTATGCGCAAGAGGCTAGGAGTGACACGGTGTGGTAGGGCTGGGGGACTTAACAGGAATGAGAAATGGGCAACCCAGTTATACAATGCTTGTGTAATTCCAGACATTTTTCTTTATAATACAGAAAAAAAACTCCACCAGCTATGATAAGGTTAATGCAGGTATGAAAGAGCAAATAATTCATGAGTGCTGCTGGCACCAATCAACCTTGCTGATCTTTGGCATGTCAGCAGGAACGCCCGGATTCTGTTGTCAAGGATGAGATCTTTTATTTAGACTCTGGGCAGAACGTTTGCTGAAAATAAATGAGTTTTAGATTGTTGCGCACTACTGTTCACAACCCATTGGTAAAATAACAAGCCCTTTGAGAAAAAAAAATGTATGCTGCTACAGGGTGAATAATTACCATCCCATGTAAAAAGGCAAATCAGTAATGTCTTGCAATGTTGCACAAGAAGGCTAATTGAAAAAAGAGAATAATATCTATTTTTCCTCATCAAAACTGGGCTCAGATTGGGATTGCTAATGTTGAGGGACAAGATCAGCCATGATCTTGTTAAATTGCAGAGATGGCTTGAAGGGTCAAATTTTTTAAAAATTCATTCACGGGATGAGGGCATCGCTGACCAGGCAGCATTTATTGCCTATCGCTAATGGCCCAGATGGCAATTCAGAGTCAACCATATTGCTGTGGGTCTGCAGTCACATGTAGGCCAGACCAGGTAAGGACGGCAGTTTCCTTCCCTAAAGGACATTAGTGAACCAGATGGGCTTTTCCAACAATTGTCAATGGATTCATGGTCATCGTTAGATTTTTAATTCCAGGTACTTTATTAAATTCAAATTCCACTATCTGCTGTAGTTGGATTTGAACCCAGGTCCCCAGAACTTTATTTGGGTCTCTTGATTAACAGTCCAGTGATAATACAATTAGGCCATCGCCTCCCTGAATGACTTTCTCCCGCTCCAATTTCTTATGATATCACCTCTGATGAGACGGTTGGTACCATTTTGAAAGGGGGGGTAACTCATTTAATTTGCAAAACATAGGAACTCATGCACCACTGTATCATTAAACAGATAAGTTCCACAGGCAATAGAACTGAAGAGACTCTAAGAAGGTATGTTTTGACATTATTTTTCGTGAAGCATGGAGCGGAGTTACTGCCCCTTTGGTTTGCATCAACCACAACTGCAAGGTGCTGCTGACTTAGTCTTGATTTCCACACGAGGAGCTATCTGTGGAGTTTCAGCTGGTCTGCTTTGCTGCCTTACCACGCCCACGCCCACGCCCACGCCCACGCCCACGCCCACGCCCACGCCCACGCCCACACCCACACCCTGTATTTGCTGCTGTACACTGGGGAGCTGAAGTGCAGACTGGGTGACTGCTTTTCAGAACACCTACATTCTGTCTTCAGCAATGACCCAGAGTTTCCTGTTGCCTGCCACTTTAACACATCACCATGTTCCCTGGTTAATATCTCTGCCTTAAGCTTGCTACAATGCTCCAGCCAAGTTTAGTGCAAACTGGATGAACGGCACCTCATTTTCCGCTTGGGGACCCTGCAACCGTCAGGATTCAATATCGAGTTCAGCAATTTTTGGGCTTGAACACCTTCTCCTATATCTTTACTCCAACCCCACATATCAGGTCTTGTCATCACATGGGCTGCTATCACAAACACATGGTCAGCCACTAACAGTCCCCATTAGCAGCTATTCACTCTCCCAGGCTCACTTTACCCTCTCCTTTGTCTGCCCATCTGTATTTCTCTCTCTGTGATGTCCTCATCCACCTATTGTTTACTCCTCCCCACTCTCCCAACCACCCCATCTTTAGAATATATATCAACTTTTTCCCAGTTATAATTAGTTCTGAAGAAAGGTCACTGGACCCGAAATATTAATTCTGCTTTCTCTCCACTGGTGCTGCCAGACCTGCTGAGCTTTTCCAGAAATTTTATTCTTGTTTCCGACTTCCAGCATTTGTAGTTCTGTTTTTACCCTGAATCTGCCATGCGGGGGTTGTCATTGACCAGAATGTCAAAAGGATGCATTATATAAATACAATGGCTACAAGAGCAGGTCAGAGGCGAGGAATACTGCAGTAAGTAATTCAACTCCTGATTCTACAATCCTGCCCGCTGTCTACAAAGCACAAATCCAGGAGTGTGATGGAATACTGATGAGTATTGTTTACGTGTGCAGCACCAACAACACTTAAGAAGTTTGACACCATCCAGAATAATGCTGCCCGCTTGATTGGCACCACAGCCATAAGCATCCACTCCCTCCACCACTGATGCTCAATAGCAACAGTGTGTACTATCTACAGTATGCAAAAGATCCCTAGACAGCACCTTCCGAATCCACGACTTCTTCCACCTAGAAGGACAAGGGCAGCAAATAATGAGAACATCACCACTTGCAAGTTCACCTCCAAGCCACTCACGACCCTGACTTGGAAATATATCACCATTCCTTCACTGTTGCTGGGTCGAAATCCTGGAATTCCCTCTCTAATGGTATTATAGGCCTACCTACAGCACATGGACTACAGTGGTTAAAGAAGGCAACTTACTGCCACTGAGGACTTCTAGGGATGGGCAATAAATGCTGGCCAGCCATTGAAGCCAATGTCCCCACGAGTAGGAAAAAAGGCATTCATGTACCATCCTTTCCTTGGTGGGTGATGCACTTGTCCATGGGTTGAACAAAAGTCCTTGGAATTATTCCCTCTCTCAGATTTGTTATTTCTGTTCAGTGATGTTGAAGCCAGTCAATACAGAGTCTTCTGAATTTACTTTTGCGGCCACCTTCCCATCTGACTGTTGGCATGCATTTGAAACAGCTCATTGTTCATTCACCTTCAGTATGTAGCTGTCCTACCCTGAGCTTATTTATCTTGGCCACCTGGAGAGAACAGAAAACCAGGAACTGAAACACTGCAAACTTAAAACGCATGCCACCCACTGGAAACAGCGACTTGAAGGTGTTCTTCAGCTTTCAGATGGTGAAAAGTCTGCATGATGCTACAAGGCAGCAAACAATTGAGTGCTCAACTAAAGATCCAGAGATCCTAGGTTCAAATCCCACCATGTTGTATTGAGAATTTGCATTCCGTTTAAAAGAATCTGGGATTTAAGCTGGCAATAGTTACCATGAAATACCTACGTGTATACTCTCCACCAGAATAGATCAGGATCAGCTCAGAGTTCTCCCAGTTTGGGCTGATATTGGCTCAGTTTAGATTAGATCACATTCTTACCAGGGAAAATTGAAGTAGAACTGACATTAAGAGAGTAGGAGCCTCAAGAGAATTGACAATGGTGTAGCTTTGATGTATTTTGAATTTAATGCCAATTTTCAACCTCAGATAGTAGTTCCACACACAAGCAAAATGCTGTAGATGCTGAAAACCTGAAAGGAAACACATTCGAATAAAGGTAAAATATCGAGGATGACAGAAATCTGAAAACAAACACAGAGAATGCTGGAGAAATTCTTCAGGTCTGACAGCATCTCTGAAGGGAGAATCAGAATTAATGTTTCAAGTCAGGTATGACTGTTTCTCAGAATGGTCAATAGTTCAGGCAGGATCTGCGGAGAGGAAAACAGCAATAAAGTTCCAGGTCTGTAACCCTACATGAAAACTGGAACAAGTTAGAGATGCAGTAGGTTTTGAGCATGTGGAGAGAAAGGAACTATGGTGGAGAGGCAGAGAACACAAGGAAGATCTGTGATAGGGTGGAAGGCAGGAGAGATGAAGTGACAAAAGGGGTGATGTTGCAAGGATGGCATTGGAAGAAGCAAAAGCAAAACACAAGATGGCTTTAGAGGACTGCATCCCTAGACCTGAAAGGTTACTTCTGCTTTGTCTTCACAGATGCTGCCAAACCAGAGTTTCTCAACAATTTCTGTTTTTGTTTAAAATTTCCAGCTTCTGCAGTTCTTTGTTTTGTTTTCATTACCAACAGCAGCTGTCTTACCACATGGAAGCAATGATCAGTTGAACTAAGTGCTGAGTCCATAAGACTGTGAAAGTGCTTCGCCGAACAGTGAGTGTTGTTCTTCAACCTCATATGGAGTTTCATTAAAAGCGAGGTCAGGTTTGGGGTGAACACTAATATCTTAGATAACTAAAAGCTTAAGATCACAATTGCAGACTAAATGGAGGCTTTCTACAAAGCCAGTCAATGTTTAACCTTCCCAGTGTAGAGCAGACCACTTCATGAGCAATGAATAAATGCAAGATACTAAATTGAAAGAAATACAAATAATCATGATTTCGCATGAAGGCATTTTTGTGGGCACTGTATCGTAGATGGGAGGAGATAAAGGGACAGGTGTTGTATTTCCGTGACCACAGCTCCCTGCTTGCCCAGGAAGATCACATTGTATACATAATTTTTGCCATTGATATACCATGCTGGGAAATAAATTCTCTCTGGGGAACCCATCAGGATATTTTAGAGATAAAAGGTACTGCAGATGCTGGAGAATCCGAGATAACAAGCATGGGGCTGGATGAACACAGCAGGTCAAGCAGCATCATAGGAGCAGGAAAACTTGACGTTTCGGGCCTAAACCCTTCATCAGAAATGGGGGAGGGGAAGAGGGTTCTGAAATAAATAGGGAGAGAGGGGGAGGCGGATAGAGGATGGATAGAGGAGAGGATAGGTGGAGAGGAGGCAGACAAGTCGAAGAGGCGGGGATGGAGCCGGTAAAGGTGAGTGTAGGTAGGGGGGTAGGGAGGAGATAGGTCAGTCCAGGGAGGACGGACAGGTCAAGGGGGCGGGATGATGTTAGTAGATAGGAGATGGGGGTGTGGCTTGAGGTGAGAGGAAAAACAGGTTAGGGAGGTGGAGAGATCTTTTCATTTTTTGCACCCCGTACATTTTAGGAATTACTGAAGAAGTGCACACCTTGCTGCTAGCTCATGTACCACTGGCCACCTTCTACTGGTGCTGTTGAACCTCTGCAGTTCACTGTTTGAAACATTCCTCTTAGGGGTTACTTTCTTCAAAGGGCATTGTCTCTGTCAGTGGGGGAGATGCAAGAGTAGTTTTCATCAGAATGAGAAGTTATTCAGAAGTGAGGCAGTGAGACCTTTCCAGCATAATTTTAGTTGGGACTCATGTTGTGTCGGAGTTTACCCCTTTTAACTCCCCACCATTTGATGTTTTTTTCTGAAGGGATTGATTGCTCCTGCAATAGGCCATTGGCTTTTGTGTCTTCTAAGTGCCATAAATTAGAAATAATCTAACTTATGGCACTTAGCCTAAAATGCTGTCATTTCATCGAGTGCATTCCCTCCTGCTGTCTATCTGGTTGGTGAACTGATAGATGGATACATCATTACTCATGACCGCAGAGAGCAGCGGTAAAACATAGCACCTCGGACGTATATTCTCATAACAATTTATGTTCAATTTCAATACGATCAATATAACAATATAGTATTGGTATTACTCAAATGAGAGGACAGACAGTGAGAAGTTGCACTTGGCTAAATCAAAGATAACTTCACAGACAAACCTAACATCTGTATGTGCACTTTTGGCAAATAGTGAGCAGGAGTGGGGAATTAGTCCTCTTGCTAGATTGTAGGCTTTAAGGTCAGCAGTAGTGCTTCAACGATAGCCCCAGCTTCATTTTTCAGATGCAATTAAATGTGCAAAATATTCTAAATAATTCCAACGACCCTTCTTCAAAACATTCCATCCTGAAAAAGAGTCACCGGACCTGAAATGGTAACTTTGTTTTCTTTCCACAGATGCCGCCTTACTGCTGAGTTTCTCCAGCAATTTCTGTTTCTCTTTTAGATTTCCAATATCCACAGTGCTTTGTTATATTTTAGCTGGAAAACGGGATTCTTTGAGCGAAAGGTAGGGTTACCAACTCTGATCAGATGTATTACTGGAGGTGTCATCACATGAGCTCCTGTCACATCTGCCCTGTCCCCACATTCATACCATTGGTCCATTTTCCAGACAGAAGTCTTCCCACTATCAATTAGAACGCACCAGGTACTTACTTAACAATCGGATTGACTGTTTGTGAAATAGTCCTTAATTCCCCATCTCCAGTACTTTTATATCTAATAAGAGGAAGAGTTTAAAGAAAAGGGAGAAGGAACCAATTTTATCTCTGTCTCTGTGGCTTACCTTCACTGGTGTCTGCAGTGTGGTGCTGGAGATTAATCTTCAACTGTAGGCTCTAGGACAATGCTGTAGAGATAGCTATCTCAAAGAGAGATCTACTGCTTATTAAAATTCCTTATAACTTTTTGAAAGTTGTTCCATTGCCTTCTATAGATTCCTTCATGCAACCAAATACCAACTAGTCCAATGAGTAATTGTACAAAACAACTAGGTTCCAATAGAAGGGATCATCTGCCCAGCCTGTGCCAATCTGTTACCAAGACATCTTAAGCTATTCCAAACTTTATTGAGCGATATTGTTCCATACATGCTTCTAAGGGTGATACAAGCGATCAGCTGCTCCTTTTGCTCATATACTTCAACCCACTCCCCATGGAAAGCGACAAACCTTTGCTCCATGTTAATTGGGGTTGATTGTGCCTGCCTTGTCTGGCCACAGCATCTTCAATATGGTGTTGGTCAACTTCCTGCTCTGTTAGCATCTGCTGATCAAGCCTCTGCTATTTTGAAATGCCCAGAGTTAACCCTGACTAGAATAAGCAAACTGCCGCCTTATGATGTACTCGGGATGGTTTTTTCCTACAGGCAATGGAACTGGAGAGGCCCATTAAAGTTAAGTGTTGAATTATTTTTGTAGGCCCCAGAGGAAGAGTTCACATTTGGAACAGATGTTAAGATCATTGAAGCCAAATTCTCTGAAGTGTGAGACTTTAACTGGAACCAGGTGGCCTCTGTTAGCATTGGCTGACAGCCATCTCTGGCCCAGAGTGAGTGTAAAATAGGCTTTTACGTGCGAATGTAACAATCTACAATATGCTTTGAGATTGATCTACATAGGCACTTGGTGCCTTCTACTATTTTAATCTTTATTTTGATGAATTTCACTGACTATAGTAATGATTTCATTCTGTAACAATGCCTATTATTTATATCTTCCAGCAACAATGCAAATTATTTTGTGAACAAGTCCAAAAAAGGAATCTCTTTCGCATTCAGAAACTACATGAATCTGTTGTTCTTAATCTTCTTTCTGGCAAAAATATACAGTTTCATTTGAACACGCTAACACTTGGTTGACTCACACCTCAGTTTTAATTAAAAGGATTAGAGCTTGTCAGTACTGGAACAGTTGAGTTGCTTTCAATCTTCCCTAAAGTTTCAATCTTGCAGGCAACACTACATACAGTGGCGCAAAGATGAGTGTAAAATAGGCTGATGGATTTACAGAGCTCACCAACACCTTCAAGGGCAACTAGGGCTAAGCAAATAAATGCTAGCCTCTCTGGAGCCACCAATGTCCTGTGAACAAATGTTTATAAAAAGTCTACTCCTTCTTCTACGTTCCTGAAATTGCTCATTCGGAGTGGAATATGGATCAGGAGAGTGGCAAGGTATTTGTTCAGCCACTAAGAAGTATTCCTTTGGCAGAGCCAGTGCCCTCTGGAATAGGTTACAAGGGAGCCTAGATTCCCTGTAGTCTTTCAAAAGAAAGCAAGGCAACTTCCTGACACAGAAGGCTATGATTATTTGGAATTTAATAAAAATTAGCTGGGATTAAAAGAGCAAATTGTTTACTTTGATCTCCCAGAGACTTGCTTGACCATTGAAGTAAGTTAGAGAGGAATTTGAGTTTTTCTTTATTGTCTTGTGCAGGAAGATTGAGTAATTTGGGGCTGATGGTGAGCTGATTGAATTGTAATTTGTCTGGGGGTAAGAGTTTTCAAACAATAATTTCTCTGTTAGTATGGGGGTAACACATGCCTCTTGATAGCTTAATCAAATAACACTAGGTTCTGGTACCCATGCCACAATTTGTGCAATCTCTCCTCGTAATTTATGTAATTTCTCTTCATGTTTTATGTGGGGTCCAGTTATCATTCTGGAAAATCAGTCCTGTGTTCCCTTCAAGATCAATATATCCCTTCTCAGGTGTGACACTCAAAAGTGGATACAATTATCCTGGTATGGTCTGACAGCTTCATATAGCTATAAAATGCCTTCTAACCCCTTGTATCGTAGATGTTTACAGCACAGGTGGGCATTTGGGCAACTGTGTCTGAGCTGGTCAACCAAGATCTGACTACACTAATTCCATCTTCAAGCTTTTGGCCCATAGCCTTGGATGCTATTATAATGCAAATGAGTATCTAAGTATGGTTTAAAGGTTTCTAACTCAATTACCCTTGCAGGCAGTGAGTTTCAGATATCCACCCTCTTGGTCAAAAGATTTCTCAACTACTCTCTTACCTCAATTCTATGCCCCCCTCTACTAATGGAAAATGTGCCTTCCTGACCATCCTTTCTATGCCTGTCATAATTTTATATGCCTCTATAAGTTTCCCTCTCAACCTTCACCATTCCAAAGAAAACAGTTCTTGGCTATTCAAAAGACCATAAGATCATAAGACATAGAAGCAGAAATAAGCCAATTGGCCCATTCAATGCGCCGTCGTTCAAAGAGATCATTGCTGATCTGATCATCCCCAGCTTTACTTGCCTGCCTTTTCCTATAACTCTTGATTCCCTAACTGATTAAAGTTCAGCCTCAACAGCCCTCTGCAGTAAATTATTCCACAGATTCACGATCCTCTGAATGTAGAAGTTCGTACTTATTCCTACTTCATTGTGTGAATCCTTATTCTGAGATTATGTCCGATGATCCTAGACTTTTCCACAAGGGGAAACAACCTTTCCGCATCTACCCTGTGAAGTCCCCTAAGAATCTTGTATGTTTTAATAAAGTCACCTCTTAATCTTCTATATTCAAAAGTATCAACTTAGTTAACCTTCTTTGGACTGCCTCCAATATCAGTATACCTTTCCCTATCCAACTTTTCTTCATAGCTTCGATCCTTCAGCATCTTGGTTATTCTCCTTTGTACCCTCCCCAGTGTAATCACATCCTTATAATGTGATGACCAGAATTTCATGCAATACTTCAGTTGTTGCCTAAGCAATGGCTTATCCAGTTAGAGCACAATTTCCCTGCGCTTGTATTCTATAACTTGGCTTATGAAAGCAAGTATCTCATATGCCTTGTTAACCACCTTATCAACCTGTCCTGCTATGTCAGAGATCTGTGGTTCTGCGCACCAAGGACACTCTGATCATTAGCAGTTTCTAGGTCCAACCATTTATAGTGTCATCTCTTGCCTTGTTAGCCCTCTTCAAGTGCATTACCTTACACTTTGCTGGGTTGAATTCCATTTGCCACTGCTCTGTCCATGTGAACAGTCTGTTAATATTCTCCTGCAGTTTATGGCTATCCTCATCACTGTTTACCACCTGACCAAGTTTTGTGTCATCTGCAAACTTCTTTGTCATACTGCCTGCATTTAAGTCCAAATCATTAATGTACACCACAAACAGTAAGGGCCCAAAACTGAGCCCTGCAGAGCTCTCCTAGAAATAGGCTTCCAGTCATCATAACACCCCTCAACAAGCTGCTTCCTGTCTCTCAGCCAATTTTGGTTTCAACTTGCCACTTTGCTTAGGTTCCAATGGTCAATTAGTTTTTTAAGCAGTCTGCCACAAGGGACCTTATCAAATACCTTGCTAAAGCCCACACAGATCACATCAAATACGTTATACTCATCAATACTCCTGGTTACCTCCTCAAAAGAAATCAGTTGCCTCATATGACTTGGTGTCAGCTTTGGATTTGTATGTTCCTATAAAGATTGTGTGCATTTCATTGTATTGCAAGCACTATTTAAATATGAGTTGTCATTTAGAAAGTACTCTGAGGGAGTGCTGCTCTGTCAGAAAAGCTGTCTCTTAGTTGACACATTAAATGGAATTCTGTCTGTTTTCTCAGGTGGGTATAAATGGTGCAGATTTGTTGTGGTGTAGAAGGATGCCATATAGCCAATCATGTCTGTACTGGCTTTTTGAATATTTTGGCTATGTGCCAATCTCCTGTCTTTTCTCTAGACCCTGAATATTGTTTCTATTTAAATAATTATCTAATCTCTCAATTGCATCAATTGAACCTGCCTCCACTACACTTCCAGGCAGTGCATTCTAGTCCCTAGCTAGTGGCTGCATGAAAAAGACTTTTCTTATTGCATATTTGCTACTTTGGAAAACACTTTAAAACTCTGCCCTTTGCTTTTATGAGCTGGAACAGTTTCTTCCTATCCACTCTGCCTAGGTTACTAACGTTCTTGATAACTTCTATTAAGTCTCCTCTCAGCCTGCCCCTCTCCAAGGAAAACAGTTCCAACTTGTCTAATCTATCCTCATAAGCAAAGTTGCCAAACTGTGGAACCGTTTTTGTAAAGCTTATCTATACTCTGTCCAATGGATCCACATCCTCCTAGAGTGTGGTGCTCAGAAACTGTATACAATACTCCAACTGAGGTCTAACCAGCAACCTTTTTAACTCAGTATAATTTCCCTACTCTTTCACCCTATGCCCATGTTAATGAAGCCTGTAATACTGCATGCTTTACTAACAGTTATTGCTTTTTGTTCTGTCACTTTTAGACTTAGCTTTAGGTTTTACTGTCACATGTACTCAAGTGCAGGGTACAGGGGGATAATGTGTATAATGTCGCCATTCCTGGCATCATCCTAGGTACAGAAGTATCTAGGTGCAAAATCTTAGGTACAAAACAAAAGTAGAAATAAGTTTAAAAGTTCATCACTACAGTTAAAAGTAGAAAAATAAAGAAAGTAATGACGTGTATGTGGATTTTGAAGTTATCACTGTTGTCCGAGCCAATACTTATGCTTCAAACCCTCAACTGACATCATACAGAAAAGCGGATACCTGATCATTGCATTATTTCTCTTTGTGGGTGCTTGCTGTGTAAAAATTGGCTGACATGTTCTTCCAATAACAGCAGTCACTATTCTTCAAAAGAATGTCACTGGCTGCAAAAAGCTTTAGGACATCCTTAGGTCATATGCAACGTGCTTTCTTTATTAGGATAATTCCCATAGTGAGATTTGTTTAAAGAAACAGGAATTAAAATGTGCAGAAATAAAATAATAACACCTTGAACAGGTTTAAACAAGTGAATAGCCTCCATTGCGTTGCGGACCAAATGAAAATTGCTACTCTTATTGAGAATACTTTGTTACTCTTCCTTTTGAACTAATACACTGATTGCCCTGAGGATTTATTATTTTCATAATAAATTCAATCCTTAATTGTAATATCAGATAAATGACCTCCTGGGAATTCTGTTGTGAGGATATAGAACAGGAGGGGGCAATTACCAAATGACAGCTGGACCAGAAATAACTGGTGCTGCAGGAATATAACAATTCAGTCACTGCAATGGAATCTTTCCACTTCATTTGTGTAATGTTTTTGTCGAAATATTTGGGGTTCTGCAAACACTAGCAAGGAATTCATTGGAAGAGTTTCTCCGTAGATTAATTTAGTAATATTTGTTCTGGAGATGCTGCCTCGATAATCTCATGGCCATTTTTTATTCATCAGCACTTTCTCACTAGCTCAGTTCACCCGCTGAATTAGTGGTCAAATTCTCTGCTCCCAGATCCTCTCTCTAAATTCTTTAGGACCTCCCTATTATGGGATGTGAACTTTCTTACAAAGAGTGCAATTTAAAGTCCAATGAATATAACTTTTTTGTTAAATCAGAGGTCAGCATGCTTTCGAAGGGAGATGATGAGATTGTTTTGCACATCAGGAGCATTAGGCAGTTTGTATAATGAGTACACAGTCCTCTGCGTCCAGTATTCTTAGTGCCAAGTTCTGTTTGATAATCATTTCTGTGAAGGCTGTTTGGTTGTTTTACATTTATATTGCTCCTTTAACATAGAAGGTTTCTGTTGTTGCCAACATCTGATGTTCTGTACTTCAAGAATACAAAAAAAAATGAATATTTATTCTTAATTGACTCTCTGTCATCATTAAAAGTTATCAAGAAGGTTTAGGTTCGGGTTCAAGTGTAACCTGTCCTGGAAGTGTGTCATAATGTGTTTGAACAAGTTGATGAATAATACTTTATGATCTATCAAAGAGTTAATATGCTGTGTGCGCAGGAGCTGTCCTTGAAAATGTAGTCAAATAAATATAATTTAAACTGAAATTTTGTGCAGGACCAGTGAATATTAAAGCAGTAAGTAGAGTACAGCTGTCATTAACAATGATAGCAACAGCCATGGCACATTTTTGTTAGAGTAAAATATTTCATAGCAACTTACACAGATGCAATGATTGCTCTTATGAAAGATGAGTTATAGTAGTTAACCAATAGCAGAGTTGAAGATAAAACAAAAATTGAAATTGCTGGAGAAACTCAGCAGGTCTGGCAGCATCTGTGGAGAGAAAGCAAACTTAACATTTGAGACCAGGAACTCTTCTGGACTAGTTCTGATAAATGGTCATGGGACTTGAAATGTTAACTCTGCTTTCTCTCCGTAGATGCTGCCAGACCTGCCGAGTTTCTCCACCAATTTCTACTTTTCGCTTCTCCAAAAATTTCTATCTTTTGTTTTAGACCTTCAACACCCACTGTTCCTTGTCTCATTATAGCAAAGTTGAAGAGGTAGATTTTGTGTAATGTTTTCGTAGAAATATTTGGGGTTCTGCAGGCACTAGCAAGGAATTGATTGAAAGAATTCTGTGGAGACCATGGATCGGTCAATTAAAACCCAAAATGTCATGTTAGAGCATTTCCCCAGCATGGTGTCTCTGTGGTTATATCTGGTCATAATTATGAACAGGTTGCAGAAGTAGAGAGTGTTTCTGCCTTGAGTACTGATGTCTGAACAAAGCCATGGATATTGACCAGTGCATTGAATTAAGTGACAATGAAGTTTCAGATGCATTTTAATTTATACAAGGTAGTACTGAGGGTGCCTTCAAAGTTGACGGTGAGGCATTGAGTGGCTTGAGGCAGTAGCAGAGAGTGAAATTATTGTTTAAGATGGTCGGTCTGCAAATGTTAACTCAGAAATTTTGAAATACCTCCTCCCACTGGTACATAAATGATCGTTTCTGTGAGGATTGTTGTTAATGGGTTTCTAGTCTGTCGCTACAATCTCTTAGGAGACAACAATGTCTCCTACTCAGTGTTAAGGTGGTTAAACACAGCCTTAAACTAAATTACCCTGTAATCCTACTGTTATGTAACAGACTTTTGTTGAAGGCTTATTAGTGATCATACTTTACCACGTATTACATAAATTCCACAGACTTGTACGACATGAAGGGTTTGTGGCAACTTGACTATCTAAAAGAAGATCCCAGCAGAACCAAGTGCCAACCGTAGACACCTCTTAAGACACAGTGTGCAGTAAGCTGGATACCTGGCTTCAAAGACTGAAGAAATCATTTTCAAGACAGAGAATCCACAACTTCACAAGAAGAAGAAAGTGAAAATACTGCAGTCAAAGAAGTCTTCAAGAATACAACGATTTTAAGTAGGGGGCAAGGAGACAGCCAGCAGCAGTGACAGCGGAGTGTCCATTTAGACTGGAAAAGCAGCACAGTAGCCTCCTCAGAAACAGCTAAATGGGTTAGGCCTTTATTTAGGGTTAGGCAGATGGTGCTTGGGTGGCATCTCTTAGGGACTGGGCTGTGAAGTGGAACCTGGATCTGCCAGGATGCCGCTCTGTGTTTTCTGCACAGCCACCTTCTGGTAAGAGCCGTGGGTAGACCCCTGCCTCCCCCTGTGCAGGGGAATGTGAGGGCATCTCAGGGACTTGCAGGCTGCACCAACAGCTTCACAAAATGTATTTTTCATCATTTCAGTAGAACTCGCTGAAAGTCATTGAAATAAGTTTGCGTTGCCAAAGGGATTCGATCAGGTAGTATTAGTGATGAAGAAACATACTTATGGTCCATTGAACTGTGTCTGGGTGATCTCATTGTGGTCAAAACAGTGCAACACCATGAAGGCAGTCCTGGTTTCCATTGAACAAACCACTTACTGTGTAGTTGCCCAGAACAGGAAAATGACTCCACTGCTGAAAGCTGGGCTAGGGTCTGGACCCACAGACACAGGTGGGAGTCCCAGTCTGTCACACTTCTGGCCACGACTAGTGACCTCAGGATATCTAACCTCTTGCTCCCAATCTGAGTGGTCAGAATTGTACTGGGAGTGCGTTGGCATGGGAGGATGTCAATGTGGAGGACAGGACTGTGTTGTCTTGGATGGTGTCAAACTTCTTGACTGTTGTTCAAGCTACACCCATCCAGGCAAGTGGGGAATAGATGATGGACAGGCTTTGTGGAGTCAGGAAATGAGTTACTCACTGCAGGATTCCCAGCCTCAGACCTGCTATTGTAGCCACTGTATTTGTATGGCTGGTCCAGTTCAGTCAATTTAACACAAAAAGATATAAGCTATAATCCAGTACAGCAAAGAGGTAGCATCATTCAACATCAATTCTATCTTTTCTCTAAACTAGGTATTAACGACCCTGTGATTCTATTACTAAGAAGAGTTGTCCTGGCCAATATTTATCCCTCAACAGCAACACTGAATAGAATATTTTGCTGTCTGTCGTGTTTCCTACAGCACGAGCATCACTACACTTCAAAAGTACTTCATTGATAGTAGAGATAACAAGGTGTAGAGCTGGATGAACACAGCAGGCCGAGCAGCATCAGAGGAGCAGGAAAGCTGATATTTCGGGCCTAGACCCTTCTTCAGAAATGCCTGCTGTGTTCATTGATGGTAGTGTGCTTTGGAATGTCCAGATGCTACAGAAGGTGCTATTTGACTGTTAGTCCTTATTTTTCCCCTTGTCCGCAGGTGAACAAAGAAACATTCAAATTCTTAACTTAGAGATGCAGCCGGAATAAAGTGAAAGTATGAAGAGAAACTGTCCCATGTGTTGTTGTGCTATTTGAGTACCATTTCTCCAGTGTATTCACTTAATAAGGTGCCACACAAAATGTTAATACGCAAGATAAGCTCACATGAGGTTAATGGTAATTAACTTGGATAGAGGGTTGTCTATCCAACAGAAAGCAGAGAGTCAGGTCAAATGGGTCTTTTTCTGGTTGCTAAAATGTAACTAGTGGGGTGCCACAGGGTCCAATCCTTGGATACCAATTACTTACAATCTATGACTTCTACACAGAGATAAGAAATTTACAAATGCATACGAATAGGTTCAGTGAATGGGCCAAAATTTTGTGGATGAGATTTAACGTGGCTAAGTATAAGGTTAGAGGAATCGAAAGGCAACTTAATATCTAAACGAAGAGAAACTTCAGAGTGTTTCAGTGCAGAGCAATCTGGGTGTCCTTGTGCATGAATCACAGAAAACTAGCATACAGGTACACAGCAGGTAACAAGGAAGGCAAATGAAATTTTGGCATTTATTGCTAGAAGAATAGAATATAAAAATAGGGAAGTGTTGCTGCAACTGAACAGGCATCAGTAAGATCGCATCTGGAGTTTTGTGTACACTTTTGGTTCCTTTACTTGAGGAAAGATGCAATTGGATTGAAGACAATTCAGAGGACATTCACTAGATTGCTTCCATAGGTGAGGGGTTTGTCTTATGAGCAGTTTAGGCCTATACTATCTGGAGTTTAGAAGAAGGACAGAAGATCTAATTGAGGTATACAGGATGCTAAAGGGGATTGACAAAGTAGATGTGAAAAGGGTGTTTCCTCATAAGGGGCAACCTAGAATGAGAAGTCATTCTTTTAGGATGAGAGTAGCAGAGTTAAAACAAATGAAGAAAAATTATTCTCTCAAAGGGTCATGAATCTGTGGAATTCACTGCCCCAGAGTATGGTGGATACTGGGACATTGATGACATTTAAGGGGAAGATAGATTTTTAATTAGCGATGGATTGAAGGGTTATGGAGAATGCACAAAAAGTGGAGTTGAGGCTGAGATGATATCAGCCATGATCATATTAAATTGAAGAGCAGGCTTGAGAGGCTGAATTGCCAACTCCTGCTTCTAATTCTTGTGTTGTTATGTGTACAAGTTCTATCTTTCATATTTGCTATGAACGAATGAGTCATCTCTCTTTAACTCCCTTTGAAGAATGACCTTAGCATTTTGAAATAATTTTGCAGCATCACTAACATATTTGTCTTTTTTTCCCCTGTACAGATATAGATGAGTGTACATCAGGAACCCACCAATGTAACCCTTCGCAGATCTGCATAAACACCGAGGGAGGCTACAGTTGTTCCTGCACTGAGGGTTATTGGTTAGTAGAGGGACAGTGTATGGGTAAGTGTTAATTCATTTCATGATAAGTGAGGGAATTAAATTAAAATCATGCAGGATTCTTGCTCAGCGTTGCTATCCCTGCAGGGACAAATGGGGAGGAAATAGATTAGGACTCAAATTTTTGTAGTTTCAATGCTCAAGTCCTTTGCTGTTTGAGCTGTCTCATGGTGAGTCTTAGGTCAGTGAGCTAGCTAATTAGTAAGTGAACTAGTGAACTGGCTAGTAAGAAGTAAAAGCTGCAACACAAGTACTTTGCGCATTCCCTGTCAGATTGACTGGTCTCACGTGTATCCCAATCACACATTCTCCAGTGCCATTGATTCCAACTCAACCTGCTCCAGCAGACCTCACTGACCCAGCCCAGACTGCCACGATCCAATTCTTACCATCATTTCCCTCCCAAACTCCATCCAGATTAGATTTTTCATGTTTCCAAAGCTGAAACCTATCCTCTTCCTCAATCCTAGTCAGAACCCCCACTCAACAGGAACCTCCTTCACAGAAGGAAAAATCAGTAAAACTTGCAAACGATACATAGGGATCTGACCTGTCCTGTATACCACAGAACAGTGTTCCTCCAGTACGACCAGTATTTTCATCTCAAAGTAATACTGTATTTTTATACTGGAGGATAGGAGCTTGAGAGGCTACCTTATTGTAGTTTATAAAATCATAGGGTTAATGGTAGGTATCGTTTCCCCAGGGTGGGGAATTTCAAGATGAGAGGGCACATTTTTAAGATGAGAGGAGAGAGATTTAAAAAACACACCTGGGGGCAAGTTTTTTACACAGAGTATGGTTCACATGTGGAATGAACTTGCTGAAAAAGTGGTGGATGTGGGTATAATTACAACATTGAAAAGACCTTTGGATAAGTGAATAGGAAAGGTTTGGAGGGACATGGGCCAACAGCTGGTAGGTGGGACTAGTTTAGTTTGGGATTATGTTCGGCATGGACTGATTGGACTGAAAGGTCTGTTTCCATTATGTATGATGCTATAACTATGATTCTATTCCCTCTGAGTCCCATCCACCCCATTAACTGTTGAGGACCTTCTCAATCACGCTCCTCCTGCCACAAGTTCCCAGTCCCACTCACTAGCCAGGCATCAGAATATCTAGGTTTGACGCGGGTCCCAGCACTTTTTAAAAATGTAAGCCTTTCTCCGAATGGCTGTCCCCCACGTCTCTGTCAGGAACTGCCTACTTTCTACCTTGTGCATCATCTGGGAAAGCAGGCTTAGATGGGTGTGGATGATATCCTCCAGTTGCTGTGCAGCAACAGGACGAACAAATCTTTTTCCTCAGGCGAAATGGTAAATACACCTGGAAACAGGCTTACGATATTCTCTGTGTGGAGCTGGAGGAACACAGCAGGCCAGGCAGCATCAAAGGAGTAGGAAAGATTTTCTGAAGAAGGGTTGCGACCCGAAGCGTCAGCTTTCCTGCTGCTTTGATGCTGCCTGGCCTGCTGTGTTCCTTCAGCTCCACACTGTGTTTTCTCTGACTCCAGCAGCAGCAATTCTTACCATCTCTTACAATATTCTCCACTATGCTGACGAGAGATGATTTTCCTGACTTTGCTGACAAAGATTGAAAGGAGGAAGCCATTTCTGACAGGAATCATTGTGGCCCCTCAACCATGTCCATTCAGAGTAAAGATCAGCCTGATGATTCTCCAAACAGTTTTTGCACATTCCCTGTCCCCTTCCCCCTCACCACCCACCCCACGTCCCAATGTTCAACATTACCTCTCTACAGCACATGGTCAGCAATGGTTCAAGAAGGCAGCTTTCTCAAAGGCAACGAAAGATGGGCAATAAATGCTGGCTGAGGCTACGGTGCCCGCATCCAACAAATGAATTTTAAAAAAGCAAATTGTGAGACAGTTAATTAATAATAACACTTTAGGGCAGTGAGACATTATGGCTTATTTCTGATTTCCCTCCAAATTTACAGCCATTTTTACCTATTTGCACTTCAGGGAATGTGCCAGTCTCCTGTTGGACAAATCCCATGGATTTTCCAGAGGTACTAAATGGTGCTTTTACTTTCTTTCTGTGAGGTAGATTAAAGTTGGAGCTCAGTCACTATCACAGTGATAGAATTGACCTATGGAGGGAAAGCAAACATACTGGGCTTTAAATCCTCTAGAGTTCAGGAGAACGAAAAGTCACGCATTGAAAAGTATACATTTCTTCAAGAGTTTGAGAGGCTCAGAGTCTGCTTTTCTTCCGGCTGGAGAATTATGGACAAGTGTACAGAGTCTCAGGATAAGAGGCTGGACATTTCAGATTGAGATAGGAGGAATACTGATTGTGAATCTTTCAAATTCTCTGCCCGAGAGGCTGCAAATGCTCAATTACTGAAAATATTTAAGACTGAAAGTGAGAGATGGTTGAGCACTAAGGCAATCAAAAGCTTCTCATACTCTTTGTCTGAGCTTGGAGTGAGAAAATAGGCATTTTTTTAAGATGTTTAATTAAAATGAGAAGGATTGAATTAAAATATCTCCTGTGTTTATGGAATGTCCTAAAATAACATTACCCCTGCCACAAAACATAAGGAAAGCTTTTACCTTGTATTCATCTCTGAAGTTACGGGATAACTAAAAGGGTAAAATGTTATGTGATTATCTCTTGTTTTGAATGTGAAAACATGTCTCTCTTTAAATTCCTGTCTGTTTCCTCTCCAGACATTGATGAATGTCGACATGGATATTGTCAGCAGCTGTGCGCCAATATCGCTGGTTCCTACTCCTGCCAGTGTAATGCTGGATTCCTACTGAACCCTGATGGGAGGTCATGTCAAGGTAGTGAGCTTTTAGACTTCATTCCACTTAAGTGTCAAAATGCACAGTGAGAGGCATCACAAGTGACTTTTGAAATCATTGTATAGAACATAGAAGAGTACAGCACAGGAACAGGCCCTTTGGCCCACGAGGTTGTGCCAAACATGACGCCAAATTAAACTAATCCCCTCTGCCTGCCTTTGGTCCATTTCCCTCCTTTCCTTGCATATTCATGTGCTTATCTAGAAGTCCCTTAAATGTCCTTATTGTATCTGCCTCCACCACCACCCCTGGCAGCATGTTCCAGACTCCTACCATTCTATCAAGTCTCCCCTCAGCCTCCACTGCTGAAGAGAAAACAACATGAGTTTTTCTGGTCTCTCCTATAGCTCTTACCATCTAATCCAAGCAACTTCATGGTAAAAGAGATAACAAGGTGTAGGGCTGGATGAACACAGCAGGCCAGGCAGCATCAGAGGAGCAGGAAAGTTGACCTTTCGGGTCTGGACTCTTCTTCAGCAAAGGGTCTACTGGAACATTTTGGTCTTGAATTCTCCCCAGCAGGTCTTTAAACAGTTCCCACGTGTCAAATGTGGATTTGCCTGATAACAGCTCCTCCCAATTAACCTTCTGTAGCTCCTGCCTAACACTGAGGTAATTTGCCCTCCCCCAATTTAGTACCTTTCTGCAAGGTGCTGACTTATCCTTATTCATAGCTATCTTAAAACTTAAGAAGTTGTGATTACTATTTCCAAAATGCTGTCCCACTGAAAGATCAGTCACCTGGTCAGGTTCCTCAGCCAATACAAGGTCCAGTGTGCCCCCCCGCACCTCGAGGTGGACTATCCGTATATGGTTTCAAGAAACCCTCTTGGATGCACTTAACAAATTCCACCCTGTCCAAGCCTCTTGCTCTAAGGGAGTCCCAGTCAATATTGGGGAATTTAAAGTCACCCACTATGACAATTCTGTTTTTATTGCACCTTTCCGTAATCTGCCTGCACATTTGTTCCTCAATGTCTCGGTGGCTGTTGGGGGACCTATAGTATAATCCTATCAGAATGATTGCATTCATCTTATTTTTGAGCTCTCATCATATTACTTTAGTGGATAAGCACTCCAGTGTGTCCTCTCTGTGTGCAGATGTAACATTCTCTCTGATTTGTAATGCAATTCCTCCACCTCTTCTACCTTTGTCTCTATTGTGTCTAAAACAACAAAACCCTGGAAGGTTGAGCAGCCTCTCTCAAACAAATCTCTGTAATGAGCACAATAACATAGTCCCATGTACTGATCAAGGCTCTGAGCTCATCTGCTTTACCTATAATACTCCTTGTGTTAAAATAAACACACTTCAACCCTTTAGTACCATTGTATTCCTTTACCTGTCTATGCCTGTCTTTTCTTTCTGATTTACGGTCTTAACATCTACCTTCCCCTGAATCCCTCCACTTTCTGATCTCCCAGCCCCCTGCCTCTATAGTTTAAAGCCTCCCATGCAGCACTAGCCAACCTCCCTGCGAGGATATTGGTTCCCTTCCAGTTTAGGTGCAGCCTGTCCCTCTTGAACAGGTCACCCCTGCCCCAGAAAATGTCCCAACAATCCAAGAAACTGAAACCCTGTCCCCTGCACCTTAGCCACGCATTCACTTGTCCTATCTTTCTATTCCTTGCTTCACTAGCACAAACCAGAGATTACTATCCTCGAGGTCCTACTCTTCTGCCTCTTTCCTAACTCCCTGTACTCACTCCGCAGGACCACTTTTCCGTCTTTCTATCTATGTCATTGGTACCAACGTGCACCACAACCTCTGGCTGCTCACCCTCCCCTTTAAGAATGTCATGCAACTGCTCAGAGATGTCCTTGGCCCTGGCACCAGGAAGGCAACACACCATCGTGGAGTCTTGGACACAGCTACAGAAATGCCTGTCTATGCCCCTAACTAACGAGTCTCCTACCACTATCGCTCACTTGGATCTTGCCCAACCCTGCTCGACAGCAGAGCCAGTTGTGTTGCCACAGGCCTGGCTGCTGCTGTTATACTCCCCCAAGAAGCTATCCACCACCCCCGCCCTCCAGCCGCAACAGTATCCAAAACTGTGTACCTGTTAGTCTCCTGGACTATCTGCCTGCCTCTCCTAGTCGTTACTTATCTACCTGACTGAACCTGTGGTGTGACCACCTCCCTGTAACTAGTGTCTATCATGCTCTCTGTCCCTGTACGGTCTGCAGTGTGTCCACCTGCCTCTCCAACTGAAACACGTGGTCTAGGAAGAGCTGCAGCTGGTCACACTTCCTGTAGACATAGTTATCAGAGGCACCAGATTGTTCCCTGACCTCCCACATCTGATAGCCTGTGCACGCAACTGCCCTAACTGCCATCTCTACCCCTTTATGCTGAGAAAGGCAAAATAATCTTACCTTGCTTTTACCTTGCTTGCCTTACTCACCTAAGCCCACACTTCACCGTTCCTTGATGCTGGGTTCTTCCTCACTGCCCTGAACATTCGTAGTGACTGCTTTAACTTCTCCCAGGATCTCCTTTATTTCAAAAATATACTTTATTCATAGAAGCAAATCTTTATGTACTTACACAGTTAATGGAGCCGTTCAGATCTATTCTCTCTTTACTTACAGAGAAGAAAACAAGCATTGTGGTTCGCCTTTCTCTATATTTACAATTAAACTCGTGGCATTTAGCTGAGGCATCAGGGAGGGTCTGATTACTGGATTGACTCCCCCGTAATGCTTTGGCAGAAGGACCTTACATGGTGGCCTTTCCCCACTGCACCTTGGCGGCAGTTAACGTAATCTTTAGTGTATCCCTTAGCATGTAGTTCTGGACCTTGGTATATGCCAGTCTGCAACACTCAGTCAGGGTCAACTCCTTCAACGGGAAGACCAGCAAGTTTTGGGCAGACCAAAGTGCGTCCTTCACTGAGTTGATGGTCCTGCAGGTTCAGTTGATGTTTGTCTCGGTGTACGTCCCAGGGAACAGATCATAGTTTGCAGCGTCCCATGTAATGGAGCTAGTTGGGATGGACCGCGACAGAAACTACTGCATTTGTGTCTAGACGTCCTTAGCATAGACACACCCCAGAAGGAAGAGTGTGACAATATTGCCCCCTCCACAGCCGCTTCGAGGGCAGCGTGCAGTGGTGCAGAGAGTCCAGGCACGCATAAAGGATCTCACGGGCAGAGCCCTTCTCATCGCCAGCCAAGCAAATGGTCAAGCTTGTGGGCCTGTGGGCCTTCGATTTGATCAGGTGGTGGTGGTTGAGGCGGGGGCAGGGAGGGCAATGATTGCTGCTCTGCCAACCTGAGTATTCTGCTGTGAGGAGGCAACTTCACCATCACCGAGGTTAAGGATATGGTAGGCAGGCACCTCCCCGTAGCAGACGGTATGTACAGGAACACTCCCCTGAGACTAATTAATGTGTATGCCCCAGCAGTAAAGAGCGAGTGGTTGGCCGTCCTGCAGCAGCTTCCACTGCTGCGGGCTACCTCCAGGCTGGTCATTCTGGCCGGAGACTTCAACTGCATCATCGATGCGAATGGATGATCCGGAGGGGCTAGCAGCAAACCGGATGCCATGTCTCGATTCCTGATAGAGACGATTAAAGATGCCAGATACATCTGGTCATGGCCAGACAGGTCTATCCGCTCAAGGATAGATTTCCTGTTCGTGTCCCGGGCGTTCTCGGTCAGATCCACCAACGTCTCGCCGGTGTTCGTCTCTGACCACAACCTCCTGCTGGCCACCTGTGACCTACAGGATGACTGGTGGCTGGCAAGGGAACGTGGAAGCTGAATGTGAAAACATTGAGGAGTTCAAAAGGCATTACATGAGTTGAAGAACTGTAAAACCCCTCTTTGACTGTCCAGTAGACTGGTGGGAAACAGTCAAAGGGAACCTCAGGAGGTTCTTTATCCTCAAAGGTATTCAAAAGGCAAGAGAGAGAGAGAGAGAGAGAGAGAGGCAAGCAGAACTGTCCAAACTACAAAAAAGCATGCAGAACCTGTTCCTGCTGCAGACGATTGGGGTCAATTTCTCAGACCATCTCTAGGAAGTGAAGAGCCAGCAAGCCTCGCTCCTTGCCTCAGAGATCTCCAAGATAATCTTCTGGTCCAGGGTCTGCTCCATGGAGCAGGATGAGACGTGCACACATTTCATCTTCCAGAAGGTGCACAAGGAGAGCTCAATGCTCAGCGGCCTGAAGGAGGAAGATGGCTTGGTAACGTCATCTCAGTCTGACATCCTGAGGATCAGTGAGTCCTCTTTTTCTTTTGCTGGGACTATATGGCATGAAGTCCACTGACAGCACAGCCTCCCCGTTGCTCCTGTCCTCAATCACAGAAGCCTTAGGCAATAGCACACGGGAGAGGCCGGACCAGCTGTTATCTCTGAATGAGCTGACCAAGGCCCTTGAGTCCTTTGAAAAGAAAAGAACTCACTGAAGTGATGGCTTTCTGGCTGAGTTATATTCTGCTCTGTGGGACTTCATTAGCCAGGCCCTGCTGGAAGTGTATGACAATATGCTTCGGGCAGGCACCATGTGAGAATCCACAAGGAACGGTTTCATCACCAACATCTACAAGTGGAAGGGGAGAGGGAGGAAATTAGAAATTGGTGACCAGTTTCATTTTTTCTTTACTCATTCACGGGATGAGGGTGTTGCTGGCTGCACATCATTTATTGGCTATCCCTAATTACCCAGAGGGCAGTTAAGAGTCAACCACACTGCTGTTGGTCTGGAGTCACATACAGACAAGACCAAGTTAAAGATGGCAGTTTCTTTCCCACAAGGGCATTAGTGAGCCAGATGGGTTTTCCCTGACAATCGACATCATTAAACTATTAATTTCAGATATTTATTGAATTCAAATTCTACCATCTGCTGTGGTGGGATTAGAACCCAGGTCTCCAGAACATTATCTGGATCTCTGGATTAACAATCCAGCAATAATACCACTAAGCCATTAGCTCCCCCACTGTTGAATGTAGATTATAAAACCTTGTCTAAAGTAATAGCCAACCGGGTCATGTTTGCTCTTCCTGTTGCTTCCTCACTCTGCTGAAAGTTGTAGTGACTGTGCCAACTTCTCCCAGAATGGTCAGCAAAGTCTCTCAGCTGAGTTTTTTCTTGCTGCTTGTTGATATGCCCCTTTATTTCCAAAAATGCCCTAACAATGACATAATTTCATAGGAAGCCAGAAAGAGGAGTTCACCTCATCATTAAAGCCATTGATAGACCATTCTCAATATCTTCCTGTATTGGAAGAAAACACAGATTTATCTACCCCTTCAAAAAAACTAGACTGTCCTTCCCTATACCAGCCTGTCTTGGATGGTACCACATTTACCTCTGTATCAAGAGGTTGTGGGATCGAGTCCCACAGAACTTGAGCACAAACATCAGGGATGGTACTCTAATGGAGCACCAAGAGTGAGATGCCCTGTCTTTAAGATGTGATGTTAAACTGAGGCCCTGAGTGCACATTCAGGTGGATGTAAAAGATCTCATTGTGCTACTCCAATAGAGAGCATGGGAGTTATCCTCAGTATTCTGCCCAATATTTATTTCTCAAACATCACAAAGACAGATCATTTGGTTATTATCACATTGTTGGTTATGTGAATTCGCTCTGTGTAAATTGTCTGCAACATTCCTTGCAACGGTGATTGCATTTCAAAGGTACTGAATGAGCCGTGAAGCATTTTAGAATGAAATGTTCTATTTGAAAGCAAGTCTTTTCATTACTTGGGGCTGGATGAACACAGCAGGTCAAGCAGCATCATAGGAGCAGGAAAACTTGACGTTTCGGGCCTAAACCCTTCATCAGAAATGAGGGAGGGGAAGAGGGTCGAGACATCAATCGTCTCAACCTCTCTACCCCTCTCAAACACTCCAACCTCTCCCCCGCAGAACTTGCAGCCCTCCGCACCATCCGCTCCAATCCCAACCTCACCATAAAACCCGCAGTCAAGGTAGGGGCAGTCGTAGTATGGCGCACTGACCTCTACATTGCTGAGGCCAGGCGCCAACTCTCTGACACCTCCTCCTACCGCCCCCTAGATCATGACCCCACCCCCGAGCACCAAACCGTCATCTCCCAAACCATCCATAACCTCATCACCTCAGGTGACCTCCCACCCACCGCCTCCAACCTCATCGTTCCCCAACCCCGCACCGCCCACTTCTATCTCCTCCCCAAAATCCACAAACCTGAATGCCCTGGTCGACCCATTGTCTCCGCCTGCTGCTGCCCCACCGAACTCATCTCCACCTACCTAGACTCCATTTTCACCCCCTTGGTCCAGGAACTCCCTACCTACGTCCGTGACACCATCCACGCCCTCCACCTCCTCCAGAACTTCCAATTCCCCGGTCCCCAACACCTCATTTTTACTATGTACGTCCAGTCCCCACACACCTGTATTCCCCATGCTGATGGCCTAAAGGCCCTCCGCTTCTTCCTGTCCCGCAGAACTGACCAATCCCCCTCCACCGACACCCTCATCCGCTTAGCCGAACTCGTCCTCACCCTCGACAACTTTTCTTTCAATTCCTCCCACTTCCTACAGACAAAGGGGGTGGCCATAGGTACCCGCATGGGCCCAAGCTATGCCTGCCTCTTTGTAGGTTACGTGGAACAATCCCTCTTCCGTACCTACACTGGCCCTAAACCCCACCTCTTCCTCCGTTACATTGATGACTGCATGGGCGCCGCCTTGTGCTCCCACGAGGAGCTCGAGCAGTTCATCCACTTCACCAACACCTTCCACCCCAACCTGAAGTTCACCTGGACCATCTCCAACACTTCTCTCTCCTTCCTGGACCTCTCTGTCTCCATCTCGGGCAACCACCTAGAAACAGATGTCCATTTCAAGTCCACTGACTCCCACAGCTACCTGGAATACACCTCCTCCCACCCACCCTCCTGCAAAAATGCCATCCCCTATTCCCAATCCCTTCGCCTCCGTCGCATCTGCTCCCAGGATGAGACATTCCACTCCCGTACATCTCAAATGTGCTCATTCTTCAAGGACCGCAACTTCCCCCCAACAGTGGTCGAGAACGCCCTCGACCGTGTCTCCCGCATTTCCCGGAACACATCCCTCACGCCCCGTCCCCGCAATAATAACCAAAAAAGAATCCCCCTCATCCTCACATACCATCCCACCAACCTCCGGATCCAACGCATCATCCTCCGACACTTCCGCCATCTGCAATCAGACCCCACCACCAAAGACATTTTTCCCTCCCCACCCTTATCTGCCTTCCGGAGGGACCACTCCCTCCACGACTCCCTTGTCCGCTCCACACTCCCCTCCAGCTCCACCACACCCGGCACTTTTCCTTGTAACCGCAGGAAGTGCTACACCTGCCCCCACGCCTCCGCCCTCACCCCAATCCCAGGCCCCAAGAAGACTTTCCACATCAGGCAGATGTTCACCTGCACATCTGCCTGATGTGGTATACTGCATCTGCTGTACCTGTTGTGGCTTCCTCTACATCAGGGAAACCAAGCGGAGGCTTGGGGACCGCATTGCAGAACACCTGCGCTCAGTTCGCAACAAACAACCGCACCTCCCAGTCGCGAACCATTTCAACTCCCCCTCCCATTCCTCAGATGACATGTCCATCCTGGGCCTCCTGCAATGCCACAGTGATGCCACCCGAAGGCTGCAGGAACAGCAAATTATATTCAGCCTGGGCAACCAGCACACCGGGGACATCACAGGCTTCAAAATCTCCCCTCCCCCAACCGCATCCCAAAACCAGCCCAGCTCATCTCCACCTCCCTAACCTGTTTTTCCTCTCACCTCAAGCCACACCCCCATCTCCTATCTACTAACATCATCCCGCCCCCTTGACCTGTCCGTCCTCCCTGGACTGACCTATCTCCTCCCCACCCACCTACCTACACTCACCTTTACTGGCTCCATCCCCACCTCTTCGACTTGTCTGCCTCCTCTCCACCTATCCTCTCCTCTATCCATCCTCTATCCGCCTCCCCCTCTCTCCCTATTTATTTCAGAACCCTCTTCCCCTCCCCCATTTCTGATGAAGGGTTTAGGCCCGAAACGTCAAGTTTTCCTGCTCCTATGATGCTGCTTGACCTGCTGTGTTCATCCAGCCCCACGCCTTGTTATCTCGGATTCTCCAGCATCTGCAGTACCTTTTATCTCTTTTCATTACTTTCTGTCTTTGTCAACTTGAACTGGTGCATCATTTGTAGCAACTCAGTAAGGCTCCTTCAAACACACCTTCCAAACCCACAAACTCTACCAACTAAAAACAGGTGAACATGACCAGTAACAAGTGCCCCCTCCAAGTCACACACCACATACACTTGATCTATATCGCCATTCCCTCAATATTAGTAGGTCAAAATCCTGGAACTCACTTCCTGATAGCACTGTTGGTGTTCCTACATCTCATGAATTGCAGCGGTTCAAGATGGTGGCTCATCATCACCTTTTCAAGGGCAATTAGGGCTAGGCAAAAAATGTCGGCCAAGCCAAAAATGTCACATCACTTGAAAGAATAAATGGAAAAGATGTACATGGCACTCTTAGCAATAAACTAACAGCTCCAGGTAAAACCTAATTACTGCTAGGTTCCACTTGGATTTGTTTCCTTAGTTCATAATGAAATCTCTTCGTTCCCTTCACATGATTTAGCACAAACAACTTCTTATTCATTCGCTAATTACCCTTCAACATTTGGATATAAGCCTTCATTTTCATTAAAAGCAGACTTAGCAGTCTGTGTCCCTCTTGATACATGGACACATGATTTAGGAGGTTCTTTCATCTATGTTCTTTCATTCTTTCCAAAACCAATATTCATCCTGGAAGCTGAAAGTCCAAAAGTGGAAGATTGCTTCAGCCATAGCTCAACTGTTAGTTTCCCAGTCAGTACCATTCCTTTGGACACTATGGATCTTGATGTTGTACTCTATGTTTCATGTTATCTATGTGAGAAAGTCATTCTTCCACTGTTGGCTCCCATTTCTTAGTAACATGAAGGAAATTTGTGGGAACTCTGTTGCAGTAATTCTTCATTCAGCTCAATGTAGATCTAGTGGATAGCTTCTTCCCTGCAGCCACCTACCCACTCACCACTTGCCTTTATTCTGCTGTTTCAAGAAACATTACAGTCTAACTAGGCTGAGCCAAGCACCACCTCATTCCAGATACCAGTAGGTGAGACAGGCAGATTTTAGTGATAACTGTTTACATGCACATGGACTTATCTCCAATCATCTTAGGTCTTTTTGTCTATGATGGGCTGATTCTGGCTGGAGAGTGAAGGATTATTGCCAAGAGTGGGGGTTGCTGGTAGCATTGTGGCATCAGCAAAACGTTGTTTTCAGTAACTCCTAATTGAAATTCTTCACATTTGGCGTGTTACTTGTCTCTTGATGCAACATTCTTTGCCAATTCCTCTTTTGGGATGCCTGACAGGGTGGGATGGTCTCAACTGAGGATTTCTTCAACTGTAGTGACCATTTGTTGCAAAAATAAATAAATTGCTTTAATATAGTGCCTGTTACAATCTCAGGCCATCAGAAAAATGTTTTACAGCTAGTAAATAGTTATAGTGAAAAAAAACCAAAGTAGTGCAAACGCTAGAGATCTGAAATAATAAAAGCCAGAAAGAGCTGGAGAAACTCAGCAGGCCTGGGAAAAGAGAAATAGAGGTAATGTTTCAGCTCTGACATGACTCTTCTTCAGAACGAAGGGGGTTTGGAAACTGATTTTTTTTTATGCTGTTGATAGAGGAGGAGGAGGAATGAGTGGAACAGATGGTGAGAGAGTCCAGAGCGAAATACAAAGGAAGTGCTAATGATAAGAGTGAAATAGATACAGAATAGTGTGAATGCCAATGTCAAAAGTAGGAAAGTAGTTACCATTGTATAAAATACAACAATTTGCAAGCAACATGCTCCCATAAATTGTAATAAGTAGATGTGTAGATGATGTTTGTTCAAAGTTTATCAGGCTAAAGTATAAGGACATAAGAACTAGGAGCAGGAGTAGGCCACCCAGCCCCTCGAGCCTGCCCTGCCATTTAATAAGATCATGACTGATCTTTTTGAGACTCAGCACCACTTACCCGTCCACTCACCATAACCCTTAATTCCTTTACTGTTCAAAAATTTATCTAGCCTTGCCTTAAAAACATTCAGCGAGGTAGCTTCAACCGCTTCACTGGGTAGGGAATTCCACAGATTCACAATCCTTTGGGTGAAGAAGTTCCTCCTGACCTCAGTCCTACATCTGCTTCCCTTTATTTTGAGGCAATGCCCTCAAGTCTTAGTTTCACCTGCTAGCGGAAACAACCTCCCTGCCTCCACCTTATCTATTCCCTTCATTATCTTATATGTTTCTATAAGATCTCCCCTCATTCTTCTGAATTCCAGTGAGTACAATCCCGGTCTACTCAGTCTCTCCTCATAATCCAACCCTCCCCACTCTGGAAACAACCGAGTGAATCTCCTCTGCATCCCCTCCAGTGCTAGTATATTTCTTGGAAAGTAAGGAGACCAAAACTACACACAGTACTCCAGGTGTGGCCTCACCAGGACCCTATATAGCTGCAGCATAGCCTCCCTGTTTTTAAACTCCATCCCTCGAGCAATTCCATTTGCCTTTTTAATTACCTGTTGCACCTGCAATCCTACTTTTAGCGATTCATGCACAAGGACACCCAAGTCCCTCTGCACAGCAGCGTGCTGCAATTTTTTACCATTTAAAACATAGTCCATCTTACTGTTATTCCTACTAAAATGGATGATCTCACACTTATCAACATTGTACTCCATCTGCTAGACCTTTGCCCACTCACTTAGACTATCTATATCCCTCAGCAGACTTTCAGTGTCTTCTGCACACTTTGCTCTACCACTCACCTCAGTGTCATCTGCAGATTTTGACACACCACACTTAGTCCCCAACTCCAAATCATCTACGTAAATTGTAAACAATTGCGGTCCCAACACTGATCCCTGAGGCACACCACTAGCTACTGACTGCCAACCAGAAAAACACCCATTTACCCCTATTCTTTGCTTTCTACTGGTCAACCAATCCTCTATCCATGCCAATACATTACCTGTAATACTGTGCAACTTTATCATATGTAGCAGCCTTTGGTGTGGCACCTTGTCAAATGCCTTCTGGAAATCCAGATATACCACATTCACAGGTTCCCCATTGTCCACCATTCAAGTAATGTCCTTAAAGAATTCCACCAAATTAGTTAAACATGACCTACCCTTCATGAACCCATGCTGGGTGTTCCCAATGGGACATTTTTATATCCAGATGTATTGCTATTTCTTCCTTAATGATAGATTCAAGCATTTTCCCCACCACCAAAGTTAAGCTAACTGGCCTATAGTTACCTGCTTTTTGTCTACTTCCTTTTTTAAACAGTGGCGTCACATTGGCTGTTTTCCAATCTGCGGGAACCACCCCAGAGTCCAGTGAATTTTGGTAAATTATTACTGGTGCATTTGCTATTTCCTCCATCACCTCTTTTAGTACCCTGGGATGCATTTCATCAGGGCCAGGAGACTTGTCTACCTTTAGCCCCATTAGCTTTCCCAGCACTGCCTCCTTAGTGATAATGATAGTTTCTAGGTCCTCACCTGCTATGACCTTCTTGCCGTTAGATTTTGGCATGTTATTTGTGTCTTCCACTATGAAGACCGACATGAAATAACTGTTTAATGTCTTGGCTCTTCTTCATTTCCAGTTATTAAATTAGCCTTCTCATCCTCTAAAGGACCAATGTTTACCTTCACCACTCTTTTATGATCTACATATTTATAGAAACTTTTGCTGCCTGTTTTTATATTCTGAGCTATTTTACTCTCATAATCTATCTTACTTTTCTTTATAACTTTTTTTGTGGCTTTAGGATGGCCTTTAAAGGTTTCCCAGTCGACTAGTTTCCCACTTATCTTTGCTTTTTTGTATTTTTTTTTTCAATCTGATACTTTCCTTTATTTCCTTAGACATCCATGGCTGGCTCTCTCTTTTCCTACAGTTCTTCCTTATCACTGGAATATACTTCTGCTGAGCACTGTGAAAAATCGTTTTGAAAGTCCTCTACTGTTCCTCAATTGATCCACCATAAAGTTTTTGTTCCCATTCTACCTTAGCTAACTCCTCCCTCTTTCCTACATAGTCTCCTTTGTTTAAGCACAGGACATAGGTACTGGATTTAACCTTCTCACGCTCCATCTGTATTTTAAATTTGATCATACTGTGATCGCTCCTTCCGAGAGGATCCCTAACTGTGAGATCATTAATTATTCCTGTCTCACTACATAGGACTAGATCTAGGATAGCTTGCACCCTCATAGGTTCCCTTACGTATTGTTCAAGGAAATTATCGCGGATGCTTTCTATGAACCCCTCCTCAAGGCTGCCATGACTGACCTTGTCTGACCAATCGATATGTAGATTAAAATCCTCCATGATAATTGCTGTACCATTTTTACATGCATTAGCTATTTCTATGTTAATTGCCCGCCCCACCAGAATGTCATTATTTGGTGGCCTATAGACCACACCTATCAGTGACTTCTCCCTGCTATTCCTAATTTCCACCCAAATGGATTCAACGTTTTGTTCAGTAGAACCTACCTATCTCTCACTACCGCCCTGATATCATCCTTAAAAATCAGAGCAACACCACCTCCCGTACCTTCCTGTCTATCCTTCTGAACAGTTTGATATCCCTGGATATTTAACTCCCAGTCATGACCATCCTGTAGCCATGTCTCTGTAGTATAGTATAAAGCATAAAGCATAAAGTATAAAGCCTAATAGGTCACTTCCAATTGTGATCTTTAAAAAAACATTGCTGCTTTGGACAGAAGGTCAATTATTTGCCATGTAGCTGTTTCCATTCATTTTTTGAGTAAGTATTTCCCTTGCCTATGTATCAAGACTGTGATATATTTTCACCCTGGGCTCAAATTTGACCATGTGTTTGTCTTTAACACTGAACTCTTTGCTAGTTGCCCCTTTAACCCCAATTCAACAACCTGGAATATTTGTGTTGGTTGTTGACAGTAGCCACCTGACATTCACTATGACAATGTTTTCACTAGGGGATAAAGGATATTTTCTATATTATATTACAACAAGTGATTCACTGTGCTGACACTGATTCTGTATGTCCATGCTGTAGATGTCGATGAATGCGCCGGAGAGAATCCTTGTAGCCAACATTGCATCAACACCTATGGTTCCTTCCTTTGTCGCTGTGATACTGGATATGAGTTAAATTCAGACGGAACAGGCTGTGTGGGTAAGAAATGGAACAGAATGATCTAATTTTGTTCCTTACAAAAAGCCTTTCTTTTCCTGCCTCTGTGCACCACTAGAGAATCTCTAACTCAAATGTACACTTCATTGACCAATGCATGAGCTTTTCCGTGGTTTTGCTAACATTATTAGCTCATACTTGGTCAGCTCTGAGATCTAGTTGTTGTTGGCGTAACTCCCAAAACCTTTCCTCTTCCATACACATGATACACCATGACCAATATATAGCCACTCTGGGCCTTTGCTGGAAACTAACAAGACTCATTAGATCTTCACTTGGAACAGATTAGATAAGTGGAACATATTACCAACTATCACGAGGTGTGGGTGTATTTCTGTAATGAGGCTTTTGTGTATGAATGTGAAAATAGAAGCAATTAATGAGGGTGAACCCTAAGAAGAACCAAGGCACCAGACAGCTGCCGTATAAGCTGGAATATATATCAGCATCAAATTACAAGTGGCATTGTGTGAAATAGTCTAAAATTAGTTGCAGTTAATACAAAACAAATGAAAAATTTGTCAGCTGTCGGATAGAGAAACAATGCTGTAACTGATAAAGCTTTAGCTACATTTTATCCATCCTGAATTCCAAGTGAAATATTAATTTGTACCTAGTTATTTCATGTGAATAGTTTTGGCACCAATGAGAAATTTGAATTGTGTCCCACAATTATAATTTGGTTGAAATAATAGAACAACACATTGCGTGGAGTATGTTATGACTGGAATTGTAGACTTGGTTAAAAAGAATAATTCAACTGGATTTGTCTCGTTAAAATGTGCAATTAATGAATGGAATGGGTATGAGCAATAAAATGATTTCTTATTTAATATTCTACTCAGCAGAAATATTTCTTACCAGGTGTTTGCGTAAACACAGTTCTGGCTTTTTCTTAGATAGGAAGAGTATTGATAAGGGTCTTGATGTTGATTGACATCCAAAAGATAATAAACCACCCATAATAGGCTTGTTAGCAAAATAGAAACCGATAGAAAGAGAGAGTGGCAGCAATGAGATGAAATTGACTGAGAGACACAGAACATTGCTGTGAATGGTTACTCTTTGTCTGGCAAAAGGTACACCATGAGGGTCTGCAAGGATCAGTGCCAGGACCACTGCTTTTCCTCTTTATATATAATGATGTTGACTTGAGTGTGCACTGTACAATTTCAAAATTAGCAGATAACACAAACTTGGAACTATTGTGAACTGTGGGGAGAATAAAGTTTAAGAGACCAGGTTTGCACTGGGTGCAGACGTAGCCTGTTAACCTTAATGCAAAGAAGTATGAAGTGAGACATTTGGTCAGAAGAACAAGTCAAGTCAATATGAGCTGTAGGATATGACTATGAAGATGAAGTAAGGATCTGAGCATGTTATGAATGTTGTGTGTGAACAAGGTAGCAGTCTGGTCTTCATGATGGTCTTTATTGAAGTACTTGCAAGATGGCTGCCTGGAATGTGTGTGCTACATGGTAGCAGTCACATGACTACAGAAAGCCAAAAAACACATTGGTACAGATTGCATTTCTATCCCAAACAATGTGCATAAATTGTTGGGGGATGGAGGTGGGGGGGGGTGCACGTGGAAATGTCGAGAAACAGCTAAAATGCATACAGGATCCTTGCTGTATGAATAGAGATAGAATACAACAGCAAAGAAATTCAGATGAACCTTGATAAACCACTGCTTTGGCCTCAAGGATAATACTGTGTGAAGCTTTGAGCACTGCACTTTAGAAAGGCTACAAGACAGTAGAGAAAACAGAAAACATTTGCAAGAATTGTTCCAGGGATGAGGGACTTCAGTTGTGTGAATAAGTGATGCTGACCTGATAAGTTGAAGAGCCTCTTCTACACTGTATGATTCTATGATTCTGTGAAGAAACTGGGGCTGTTGTTGGAGATGTGAAGATTGATAGGAAGTAGGGTTGTTCAAAATCATCAGGGCCCTGAATGGAGTAGGTTGAGAGAAACAGTTCCCTTTGGAAGAAGGGTCATTAGCCAGAGGACACCACTTTTGGTTGGCAAAGGAGGCAATGGTGATATCAGTATGGACTGTTTCATAGGATCTGGGAAAAGCTCAATTGTGGCTTTCAAAGGGGATTGCCTATCTCTGCAATAACTACTGTATAGTTTGCTACTTAAGGTACATTTTTATATAGTCACCAGTTCTCTATATATATCGAGATGTGTGACTTGTTGCAAAATGTTTCTACTAACAAATATTTTCCTACTGTTTCCTGATCTAACAAATCAGAGATTTTAACGTGCTTTCCCACCTTTATGCATTACATTATAGAGTTTACTTTGGTGAATCAGTTCACTTCAGGATAGAAGTTTTGAGAAATAGAACATTTTCCAGCTCATGTCACACAGCATTGAGCATGCTTAAGTCAGGCTGTGACAAAGTAAGGCTCGCTCTGCTCTGTCTCAACCATAAAATATTATTCCCAACATTAAATAGAACCACCTCCATGAGGAAGTTTCTTAAGTTCCCAAAGACAATAAGAGGTAGGAGCAGAACTAGGTCATTTGGCCCATCAAGTCTTCGGTTGTAGATAACACAGTGTAGAGCTGGAGGAACACAAAAGGCCAGGCAGCATCAGAGGAGCAGGAAAGTTGACGTTTCGGGTCGGGACCCTTCTTCAGAAATGTAATGAGTTCCACAGAAGCCACTTGTGCCAAGTTAGAATGCAAACTGCGGATGTGCAGAAAGACTCATTCGTTCGTCTGTCAGATGGATTTAAACATGTTTCTGAAGTGACAGGACGTGTGTGCCTCTGATGAACGTATTTTACAGGAAAGTTATTACATTGTATGTTTTTGCTTGGAAACATACTGGTGGTACATTATCGAAGGAGCTACTCTGGAGAAGTTATTGCACTGATAGTGTGAAACAATTGTTAATAACTCTGGGTTAGTCAGACGATCTCAATGTTGATACTGCCTCCATCGTTGTAAAGTGTGATCATTCTTTCCCAGGCAGTAGACCTCAATGATGCCATCAGCGTTTGCTGTTTTAATAAAGTAACACTTGAAAATGCCTGACAATAAATTCAACAAATTAGAAAGATAGTTAACATGTGATTAATCCTTCCAGTGGATTTATCTTTAGCAAGGATTTTCATGACCAAAGGAAGACCGTGTGGAATGCACTTAAAAAATAAAGCCTGAAGAAAACTTCAACAAAGACAGGAATCATAGAATCATAGAGTCACAGTCATACAGTACAGAAACAGATCCTTCAGTCCAGCTCATCTGCACAGACCACACATCCCAATCTGATCTAGTCTCATTTGCCAGCATTTGGTTCTTATCTCTCTGAACCCATCCTAATCATATACCCATTCAGGTACCTTCTAAATGTTGTAATTGTACCTGCCACTACCACTTCCTCTGACAGCTTGAAAAAATTACTCCTCAGGTCCTTTTCAAATCTTTCCCCTCTTACCTTAAAGCTATGCCCTCTAGTTTTGGACTTCTCTGCTCTATGATAAAGACCTAGGCTATTCATCCTATCCATGTCCCTCATGATTTTATAAAACTCTATAAGGTCAATCCTCCGATGCTCCTGGGAGAAAGATCTCCTGCCTATTCAGCCTCTCCCTAGAGCTCAAGCCCTCCAGTCCCAGAAACGTCCTTGTAAATCTTTTCTGCACCCTCTCAAATTTACCAACATCTGTCCTAAAGAAGGGTGACCAGAATTGGTAGTATTCCAAATGTCCTGTATAGTTGCAATATGACATCCCAACTCCTTAATCAAAGTCATTACCAATGAAGGCAAGTGTGTCAAATGCCTTCTATACCACCCTGTCGACCTGCGATTCCACTTTTAAGGAACTACGCACCTGCACCCGTAGGTCTCTTTGTTCAGCAACACTCCCCAGGACCTACTACTAATTGTATATGTCCTGCCCTGGTTTACCTTACCACATTGCAACACCTCATATTTATCTAAACTAAACTCCACCTGCCACTCCTCGGCCCATTGGCCTATCTGATCAAGGTCACATTGTACTCCTGAGATAATCTTCTTCACAGTATACTACACCAACAAGTTTGGTGTCATCGGCAAACTTGCTAACCATACCTCTTATATTCACATCCTAACCATTTATATGTACATACATACATCTATATTACATTATTTTTTAAATAAAAGCAGTGGACACTTCATTCTTCCTTATGGCACACCACTGGTCGCAGACCTCCCGTCTAAAAATTCCCTCCATCACCACCCTCTGTCTCCTACCTTCAAGCCAATTTTGTATCCAATTGGCAGAGTCCCCTGAATCCCATGAGATTGAACCTTATTAATCTGACTATGCAGAACCTCGTTGAACACTTTGCTGAAGTCCATATAGACAACACTTACTGCTCAATCTTCTTAGTCACTTATTCATCAATCTTCTTAGTCACCCCTTCTAAAAACTCAATCAAGTTAGTGAGTCACTATTTCCCATGCACAAAGCCATTCTGACTATCCCTAATAGGTCTTTGCCTTTCCAAATGCATGTGAATCCTGTCCTTCAGAATCCCCTTCAACAACTTACCCACCACTGACATCAGACTCACCGGTCCATAGTTTCCCGACTTTCCTTACAGCCTTTCTTAAATTAGCCAACATCCAGTCTTCTGGCACCTCGCCTGTGGCTATCAGTGATACAAATATCTTAGCAAAGGGCCCAGCAATCTCTTCCCTAGCTTCCCACAAAGCTCTGGGAAACACCTAATCAGGTCCTAGAGATTTATCTACCTTTATGCATTTTAAGACCTCCAGCAATTCCTCTTCTGTAATGTGAACTTTTTTCGAGACATGAATATTTATTTCCCCAAGTTCCCTAGCTTCCGAGTCAAAAAGGCAAAGAATGTCAATGAGGTAAATTGTGAAAGGTGGTCATTTTGGCTGTATTGATTGACCCTGAGGAGCATGGACACTCCAGGGAGGTGCTTGCACATGTGCTAGTGCAGACGTTTTATTGAAAAGTGTCCACAAGCAAGTCTTTGTCACTGGGCTGGCTGCTAATATGAAATATGGCGTATTGCCTGATGGTAAAGGAGCTTGTAAATACATGCATGTGCATTAAAGGACATGAATGGGGAAGGGGTTGGAGAAGAACCAAGATTGGTGTGTAGAGACAGAGAATGCAGTCTTCAAATGTGATGTTACAGCCAACCCAGTTTGTGTGAAATATTCATGAAAGAAAGAAAGACTTGCATTTGTGTAAAGCCCTTCATGACCTAAAGCTCGTGAACTGCATATATCCATTGACTATCAGATGGAAATGTGGTAACCATCCTACTTGCAGGAAGCTCCCTCAAAAAAAAACTTAATTGTTTCACTGATGTTTATTGAGGGACAAATATTAAACAGGGCGCTGGGGAAGTCGTCCCTGGCCTATTTCGAAATAGGACCCAACTGAGAAGCAGACATGGTCTTGGTTTAATGTCTCACCTGAAAGACACCACGTTTGACATCTGAATTTTATCAAAAAGCAGCCTCGAGTTGGTCTTGGGGAGTTTCATGAACAGTTTGTCTCTGAGGGCTGTAGTGAATTTCTCACACAGTCCTCCACAGCTCTGCTTATTTTGTATGCATCTTATCTCTATGTGTTTGTGCCGTTGTGTGCTCATCAGCAGTGAATGTACTCACCACTGATGGGATCTCCTGGCCTTGGTGCCTTATTTCAACCCTAGTGCAGTGCTGTATCACACTGAAGGAAATGTTATTCCTGCTCATATCCCCATCTTACTCCTCGGAAGACCCATGCCACTTTCCTAACTCTTCAAAGTCTATCACATCCCTTCTTTGCCTGCTACGGTGGTGTAGAGCACAGCATGCCATTATTACTCAAGACTGATCTATGTATCAGAGCCTCATCTTTTGCAGACTTATGGTGAGTTTCACAATGGCCCTGATTGAAGTTTGTATTAATGTTCAGCCTCAGTCAGGAGCTTGCAAAACAGAGTTATCATCCATGGTTGCAGAGCCCTTATCTCTCAGTAACTACCTTTTGTGAGATCTGGCACTTGGAATTAAGCAGGAACATCTGAGTTGTCAAGGATTTGACATCATGGTAGCTCCTTGGCTGAAGATATCTAGGATGTGGTACCAATGATCACAGAAGACTTGTATTTTAATGGAATGGGAATGTTTTCTGGTGATGAAGACTGCTGCATTATGAGATGGCCTCAGAGTGTTTAGTCTATAGCAGTCTGTGTCTGGCAAATTTGGCAAAGCCTACTGCCCAAGTGGCAGGAAGTGATATTAGGCAGTGTGATCCGGTACAAATTATATCGGTAACAGCCTTGATGCATTTGTAGTTGGGGGTTGAGAGATCCCTCATAGATCCCCAGTAGATCGTTGGAGGCATCCATTAGCATAAAAGAACAAAGAAACACAGAGCACCTTGATGACACGGCCACCCGCTGTTCAGGTTGCGGGTCTTACTCCAGCAGTTCAGTGTCAGTGTCCTGGGATGTCATCAGTCTGTGGCAGAACTGATCATCTAGAGGAAATGGCATTGAGGATGATAGACTCCGGGCCTCCTGTACCTCCTCTGCGTCCTGGGAAATTTCACCTCCTCAATCCATTCTGTTGGTGACCAGAATACTTGTCATGTAACAAAAAAGAGCAAATGTCGTCTTATGATGATGGCTAGCACGAGGGGACATAGCTTTAAATTGAGGGGAGATAGATATAGGACAGATGTCAGAGGTAGGTTCTTTACTCAGAGAGTAGTAAGGGCGTAGAATGCCCTGCCTGTAGCAGTAGTAGACTTGCCAACTTTAAGGGCATTTAAATGGTTGTTGGATAAACATATGGATGATAATGGAATAGTGTAGGTTAGATGGGCTTCAGATTGGTTTCACAGGTCGGCGCAACACCGACGGCCGAAGGGCCTGTACTGCGCCGTAATGTTCTATGTTCTACGTTCTATGTTCTAAATACGAGGCGAAAGGAAGAAACCGAAAAGTTAACACATTTCTTCTGATTTGTCTTTTAAAAGTTTGTAAAAGAAATTGCGGTGAAGGAGAATCAGAAAAGATAATATTTAACTTAACACAATACTTGTAATGCTGAAAACTGCCACCTTGTGGCCTCTCTATCACAATTCTTATCATTTGCAGGAAACTTGAACACAGCTCATGACTATTGCAGGCATTGTGTTAAAAATTCTTGGTTTATATTACTTTCTTTTTAAAACATGTAATATTTATATTTTTGAATTACAATTGAACTTTGATCTACTTTGTATCTTGGCTTGCAATGTAGTTCTGGTTATATGCATTAAAAGTCCATTTATTTAAATTATCTAATTAATCTTTCTGAGCTGATGAAGTTGAATTATTTGCATTGCTGAATTCAAATTATTAGCTGTTTCAAACACTATATTGCGACATAAATTTTCACTGATTTGCAACACACTGCATAAATGTACATTTTCCCTGTGTACAAGTTAATAATGAGTGAAAGAGGCCATATCAGCCATCTGAACTCATTTAGAAAAAAAATGTTTGCATATATAAAACATTTTGCTTTGAGGCTAAAATATAAGCCTTTGCAGAAATGAAAACATTAGTAATAAATTACAGTAACAATCTGCAATTTAACAGTGCTTTTTAATGTACTAAAACTTCCTGAGGTGATTCACAGCAAAGTACTCAGACAGAATTTAAAAAAGTTTCTAATCAACCTGTTCACATCTCTGGAATGGGTAGGACACAGAACAATTGAACGCCACAACCAAAACTTATGTGATGCCAAGGCTATGGGCCAAATGAGTTAGAATAGCGAGGTGCTTGTTTTTAACTGGCACAGACTCGATCGGCCGAGGGGTCTTTATTCTGATCTGAAGACCAATATTACTCCATAAGGGCTTAATTAAAGGAGGCCGACTGGGATTTTCCAGATGCCAGGTAGTCATGTAACTGCCTGGAGTGGCTTCCTTTTTTTTATTCATTCATTTACAGGATGAGGGCGTTGCTGGCTAGGCAACATTCGTTGCCCATCCCTAATTGGCCAGAGGCACATTGCTGTGGGATTGGAGTCATATGTCAGCCAGATCAGGTGAAGGTGGCAGTTTCCTTTCCTAAAGGGCATTAGTGAACCAGATGGGTTTCTCCCAACAATTGAAAATGAACTCATGGTCATCATTAGATTCTTAACCCGAAATATTTTACTGAATTCAAATTCCACCATCTGCAGTAATGAGATTCGAACCTGGGTCCCCAGAATGTTATCTGGGTCTCTGGATTAATAGACCAGCAATAATACCACTAAGCCATTGCCCACCCTGTGTTGGCAGATGGGAGGTGGTTTTGTGCGATGTCCCAGGCAGGGCCTAAGGCTGTCCCTCCCTCCCTCTCTGTGTTGTGTAGGAGCAACCATCATCCATCCATTGAGCCATTCCTTTGCAGGACCCATTTTTAAAATTTGAATTTAATAAATTTGGAGATAAGACACTGACTTTTTGAGGCACCGTCTCCCTTACCCACCTCCTGTTGCAGCCTGCTGTTGCTTTCAAAGTGGAAGGTCTCTGGCTGTCCAGTTTCAGGATATGCCTGTCATTTGGCCACTAATTTGCCATTAATTAGACCTTCATGTCTAGTGATGTGGCTGCACTATTGATCAAGAAGCCCAGACTAGTGTTGGGTTAATGAAACCAGAAAGTGCTGGAGAAACCCAGCATTTGTGGAGAGAGAAAAACAGAGCTAATGTTTCCATCCCAGTATGACTCTTCTTCTAATCATTTGGATACATGGTTTCAAATCCAACCAAGGCAGCTAATGGAATTTAAATTCGATTAATAAATCTGGAATTCAAAACTAATCTCGTCTCCATGAAACAATCATTGGGATTCTGTATTTACTGATCATGCTATTCAGCAATGTTATGGCACACCTCTGGAGCTAGTGAGATTTGAAAACAAGCTTCCTGGTCCTGAGAAATTTATGCTACCACTGTATTATGGGGACATTTTGAAACTATCGCTGTTGTTATGAAAACCTGTCTGGTTCACTAACCATTCTCATCTGGTCTAGCCCATATTTGACTCCAGACCCATAACAGTGTGGTTGATGCTTAAATAGTCATTGAGTCATAGAGATGTACAGCACGGAAACAGAACCTTTGGTCCAAATTATCCATGCCAACCAGATATCCTAAATTAATCAAGTCCCATTTTCCAGCATTTGGCCCATATCCCTTAAAACCCTTCCTTTTCATATACCCATCCAGATGCCTTTTAAATGTTGTAATTGTACCAGCCTCCACCACTTCCTCCGGCAGCTCATTCCATACACGCACTACCCTCTATTTGAAAAAATTGCACCTTAGGTCACTTAAACCTGTGCCATCTAGTTTTGGACTCTCCTACCCTGGGGAAAAGACCATGTCTATTCACCCAATCCATGCCCCTCATGATTTTATAAACTTCTTTAAGGTCACCCCTCAACCTCCGACGATCCAGGGAACATAGCCCCATGCTCTCTGAAATAGCCGATCAAGCCGATCAATTCAAGGGAAATTAGGAATGGGCAGAAACTGGCATCCTCTTGCTGTGAAAGAATTTTTTTTTTAAAAGTTAAATTGGCCAGTGCTGTGGCAATCGCAGTGTGTGACTCTTATTCCTTCACCACCCTTCGTCTCAGTGTGATTTGGCAGTTTGAAATGGTCCCAGCCTCTGGATCCTCACCCCAGGAAAAGTCCTGTCCCATTATTATGTTTGTTTCTGTTTGTAAATGTTTCCATGCAACAGTAACTCTGGTTGAGTTTACTTATTAATGTACGTTCAACCCTGATTGATAAGGCTGCATGATCTAGCAAGCAAGCATATTTGTGTTTTAAAAAAGGGAGAGAATTAGAGTTAAACTGAGTTAACGATTGGTCTTCCACATCTGTGATTTATGTTTGAGCCAGAAAATTGGGACTAATGGTTGCTTTTCCCGAGGTTTTAAGACTCCAACCTGAGTTGAGTTTGGGTCATGACAGTACAATTCATAGGTAATGATAGATCCAGAGTATTAATAATCAAATAATGCTCTTTTATTAAAATATTTATAATAAAGTTTTAATAAAGTTCTTTTTAACTTTATGAAGAGAGCAAAGCATTGCTATTTTTGAGCAGGATAAGTATGTAACTGATCTAACAGTGCAGTAGAAAAACAGCCAATTAGTATAAGTTGAGAAAAGGTACAACACAAGGGAGTTCTATTTAAAGTTTTTAATCAAGTTATATTGGTTCTTGTTTCTAGATATCAATGAGTGCAGTTTCTCAGACTTCCTCTGCCAGCACCGATGCATCAATGAGCCAGGCGATTACTTCTGTACCTGTCCTGAGGGCTACACTATGTACAATGACAACAGGAGTTGCCAAGGTAAAGAGTAGCCAGATTATTCTCAAACTCTTTACAAAGCCCGTATTTTACTTGAGGGCCAGTCCTGAGGAAGGAAGGTAAACCTTGCGAATCCGTCACACAGGAATAACTAATTCCTAATGTACAACAGTAGGCAAGTTTGTCACAGGGCTAGAATGAATCTAGGTGAAAGACTAATTTTATAATTGGCACTTCCAACAAGGAGTGTTGTAAGAAACATAGGTCATAAATCTCTGCCATTTGGTAATGGAATCAGAACTAGTTTAATATAGACTTGTCAGACAACCTTGCCTTCCAGTCCTTACCTTCCATTGCTCAGGTCTGTCACGGCCCCAAACTCACACAAGGAAAAGCAAAGGCTGAGTGTGATGAGGCTCACAATGATTCCAGGGCAGGTCCATGCATTACATTTCCTCCTAGGAGTTAAAATACTGCACACCATCTACTTTTTAATTGTGCATTTCACGCCAAACAATATTCTCTGAGGCTCAAAACATGATGGGTTATTTTTGGAATTTTTAGCTTAACACGCACTGAAGATGGTTTCCCATGATGTTGCGCATATTTAGGGTGCCCAGCATATTTGGACTAATTCTCTTGAAGTATTCTTTGAACGCATTGGAGCTGACCTTTCATGTCTTGCCTCAACTTTGGTCACTGGGCATGTTACTGTGTCAGGAGTAGAGTTATAGAGGTCTACAGTATGGAAACAAGCTCTTCAGCCCAACGTATCCATGACGCCCAGTTTTCACAATTTAAACTAGTCCCATTTGCCTGCGTTTGGTCCATATCTGTCCATACCTATCCCATCCATGTGCCTTTCCAAATTTTTCTTGAATCACAAAATTGTACTTGTCTTCTTCACCTGACGAAGGAGCAGCAGGTTGCGGGGTGGGAAGCAGGCCCCAGAGGTTAAGGGGAAATCCTTGCAATGGTTGTGAAGGGGTTGTCAAGTTGGCCGTTGCTGCCTGGCGCACATCTCCCCCTCCCACCCTCCCCACGCTTTCCTTGGCAGGGAACCTCTGAAGCCTTTGCTTATTGTCAGGATGCCACCTCACACAGCTGGTGGGCAGGTTCCATTTGTAGCAAAATGCCAGCAGCTGGGTAAAACAGCCAACACAGTCATAGTCATAGGGTCACACAGCACAGAAAGGGCCCTTCAGCCGATTGAGTCTGCGCTGACCTATCTACACTGGTCTTACTTTCCAGCATATGGCCCATGGACTCAAATGTGATGACATTTTCAAGGGGTTATCCATATATTTCTTAAATGTTGTAAGGTTATCCGCCTCAACTACCCTCCCAGACAATGCATTCCAGATTCCACCAACTGTGCAGTTAACTGGGACCAGTTGAACCTTTGCCGTTCCACATCCCAGAATTGGGAATACATTCAGTTGGAATACGTTCAGTTTACCTCTCAGTGTCCATCGTAGCAGTTTTACCATCCCTCCTGCCTCTCAGCCTGTCTCTGAGAAAATCCTGGCCTGAGTCTTTTTATTAGTAAGAAAGGGGACTGGTAAACTTATGTCGATCACCATTATTTTGACGTACTGTGCAGAGATCATATAATCATAAAGCCCATACAGTGCAGCGAGGCCCTTCGGCCTATCGGCTTGCACCGATACATGAGAAACACCTGACCTTCAAACTGATCCCATTTACCAACACTTGGCCCGTAGTCTTGAATGTTATGATGTGTCATGTGGGCAACTCACCTCTACCACCTTTCCAGGCAGCACATTCCAGACCGTCACCACCCTCTAGGTAAAAAAACGTTTTCCTTACATCACCACTAAACCTCCTGCCCCTCACCTTGAACCCATGTCCCCTCATGACTGACCCTTCAACTGAGGGGAATGGCTGCTCCTTATCCACTCTGTCTGTGCTCCACATAATCTTGTACATGTCAATCAGATCGCCCCTCAATCTTATCTGCTCCAATGAAAACATCCCAAGCCTATCCACCCTTTCCTCATCACATCAATTTTCCATCCCAGGCAGCATCCTGATGAATTTCCTCTGCACTCCCTCTAGTGCAATCACATCCTTTCTGTAAAGAGGCAACCAGAGCCGCACACAGTATTCTAGCTGTGGTCTCAAAGTTCTATACAACGCAAACATTACTTCCCTGCTTTTGTAATCTATGCCTGAAATGATAAGGAAAAGTGTCCCATATGCCTTTTTAACCACCCTATTAAAATACTCTTCTGTCTTCAGAGATCTATGGCCAAACATGCCAAGATCCCTCTTTTCCACAGAATTTTGTAGTGTCGTGCTGTTCATTGAATACTTTCTTGTCAAATTACACCTTCCAGAGTGTATCACCTCACACTTTTCAATGTTAAATTCCATCTATCTGGAATCTGTCCATTTGACCATCACATTTATATCTTCTTGTATCCTAAGACGCTCAACTTCAATCACCCGACAATCTTTGAGTCATCTGCGCACTTACTCATCCAAACACCCCTCACAGTCATCAATGCCATCTATATAAATGATGAATAATAGGGGAACCAGCACAAATCCTTCTGGTTTGTCACTGGACATTGGCTTCCAGTCACCAAAACAGCCTTCTGCCATTACCCTCATCACCATCCTCCTTGGTAGTCATGGTGCCTCAATTCAAAGGCTTCAAATTGGGAAATGGTGAGTGTGTGGTTTGCATCTGCTTTCTGTCCATTTCATTTCAATATCACAGGCAGCAAATCCTTGAATCCTTAGACACTGGCATCCCACAGGAAGATCCCACAGCAACAACGTTCGGGAAGACAAGACCAAAACAGCTGGTGTTCTGTCACCAATCTAACAGTGGAATAAAATTCCTCTCTGCCCTCCCATTATCACAAAGGACTAAGTGAGCATGGCAGATGAACCCAATCCACTGTGCCCAGATCAATTTTTATAGTGCCACCTCAGTGTTGAGGTTCGAAGAGCCACTTATCATAAAACCTCTACCAATTCAGCCTGGCTAACATTGACCAGAAACTTCTGGAGAATTAAAGGTTAATCTCTAGGATGAAGCTGTGAGCAACCATGGGAGAAATATTCTGGTAATCTTTTTTAAAAAAATCATTTCATTTGTTAATTCTAAAGATTTTGGAAATGGGTATGGGGTAAAGAATGCCTGTTTGTCTGGACCCACATCAACCAACAGGGTAATTTGCTTTATGATTGGTTTGGGGAGGTGGGACTGCAAGATGGACATGTCTCATGACCAAGAGTTAGTTAGCTCAGTTGGCTGGATGGCTAGTTTGCAATGCAGAGTGATGATAACAGTACAGGTTCAATTCCCACTTTAGCTGAGGTTACAATGATGGTCCCACCTTCACAACTTCGCCTCAGGTGTAGTGTCCCTGTCTAATGAGAGAGTGGGACAATGGTGATTTGATCTTTACCTTTAAGGGAAGTATAGGTATGGGGCAACTGGATAGAAAGGTGATGTGTTGAAATGTCTAGGGTTGCATTCAGCCAGAGCTGCCAACACTACATGCCATTGACATTTACTGGGAGGGAGAGCCTTGAGGCTTGAACCACTGGACAGACCGGAGTGTGCACAATATGTTTCTCAACGTTTTTCTATTTGTTAGATATTAATGAGTGTGAGGCTGCAAATCACACATGTACAGAAGAACAAAACTGCTACAACATTCCAGGAGGATACAAATGTCTACAGCCAGTGAAATGTCAAGATCCTTATATACAGTTGAATGAAAAGTGAGTACTCTGGCGGATAGCCATACTGAGAAGTAGTTTTTTAGCTCAAAGTTGACACCAACCCATGGAAAAATGGTAGATTGAATATGTTTATAGGGAGGGTATCATCTCATTGTGGAAACTATCTATTGAACTGTTACTTCCCTGCTTGCGTTGCAGTCGTTGTATGTGTCATGGAGAGAATCCAGGCTGCGCAGAACAGCCATTCACCATTTTGTACAAGTATATGGACATTGTGTCAGGAAGGAACGTGCCCTCAGATATTTTCCAAATGCAGGCCACGACTCGCTACCCAGGTGCTTACTACATCTTCCAGATCAAATCTGGGAATGAAGGCAGGGAGTTCTACATGAGGGTAAGACCTTGACTTCTGTAGCTGTACCCAATGTAAAAAGTAAAATATATTGGAAAGCATTAATCTGATTTAGCGTTTCTTAAAATAGACATGACATGCTCGACTGAATTTTAGTTTGGATCAAAACATACATCATGTTGGCTTTATTGTATGCTTTCATTCTTTCGCAAGCGATTTCTTTGTGTTTCTTGTAAGTCCAGTCAACAGCTGCCACATTCTTCCTTTTATCTGTCAACATTCTTGACATTATCTTTCCTCAGCATGTGGACCAATCAAATCACTCATGTTCGACAACTTGCCCTTAAGTAATTTGGTATTTTTCTGTGTGCTACACGCTTCCCTCCTAGCACAAGGACTGACGATGATATTATCATGGTATCGATGGTATTATTGCTAGACTATTAATTTAAAAACCCAGGTAATGTTGTGGGGACTGGGGTTTGAATCCCGCCACAGCAGCTGGTGCAATCTGAGTTCAATAAAGACAACAAAATCCAGAATGATGACCATGAAACCATCGTTGAAAAAACTCATCTGGTTCACTAATTTCCTTTAGGGAAGGAAACTGCCATCCTCACCTGGTCTGTCCTACATGTGACTCCAGACTCACAGCAAAGTGGTTAACTCTTAACTGCCCTCTGGGCAATTAGGGAAGGGACATGAATGTTGGCCTGACCAGGGATCACCAATGTTCTGCCAATGAATAAAAAGAAAACAGCATTTAAGTCACTATCAAGCCCAAGTCCTTTCAAGTCTGGATATTGCTTCCATAGCTGGACTGGTTTCTACATCACATCTACATTCTCAGGGCATAATTTTATATGGTCCCAAAGAAGGCAATTGTGAAATGATGGTGGGGCATGATGGCCTACTCCTGCTCCTATTTCTTATGTTCTCACGTAATAACGTTTGAACTGATGTGCCATTAACTTGGCAATACTAGCATCAATCCCTGGCTGTTTGCCAAAAAACCAGTGTTTTAGGATGAATTTACTCTCTAACTGAGCCAAGGAGAGCCAATGTAAAAACAATCACTGTTATCCCAACCTGACTGATTGTTAACGCCCTTGTTGTGGAATCTTTCCTCCGAAATATGCACTTCCTCATTCTCCACGCCCCAAAGTACACCTTGTGACAGTGAGGACAAATTCTCCTGGCAGCATTTGTTACACAAAGGTTTAATTATGTGAAATTTGAGACCTATCACATGATAGAAATAATGTCCCCAAAGAAAGAATTGCTAAGGGTAGGTTGCTCAATTGAAAGCTCTTAAATAACCAGCTTTTTACTTCTTTCCAATCCTACAGCAAACGGGGCCTGTCAGTGCCACGTTGGTGATGACCCGCCCAGTCAGCGGACCACGGGAAATTGTACTGGATCTGGAAATGGTCACTGTGAATACTGTCATCAACTTCCGAGGGAGCTCAGTGATCAGGCTGACTATCTTTGTATCTGAATACACATTTTAAACCCTGATTTTCCGGGGGTCACTGGGGTCCAACATTTGACAGGTTATTCAGCTACATTTGTTTTAGTGAGTGAATGATTCATTTATTCCGTTAAGACAGAAGGATGCTTTTTATAATGCATTACAACTGTGTAGACTCTTAATTCTGTCTGCTTCTTTTTTTTCCTGGCATGGACAGAGATATTTGTATGACAGCCCATAAACAAAGATGTAAAGTCTTGAAGCTGCAGTATATTCAGTAAGGCATTGTGATGTTCTTAGTCCTTGTCTGGAACAGTATATTCAGGAAGAGTGACCGTATGTGAAGAGTTAGGGGGAAACAAAAAGGGCAGATATTTTCACTTCAGGAAATGAGTGATGCTGACAAGGCCACATTAACCTTAAAGCTCCGAGAAGGCGATGATAAACCTTTTCTTTGAACTATTGCAAGTCTTACAGTAAAAGTACAATCCTGATATTGTCAGGTGGGAGATTTGAAGATTTTGACACAACAGCAATGAAATAATGGTAATTTATAGATGGATGTTAATCATTGCAAACAGTTCAGAGCAGATTTACTAGACCGATACCTGGAATGAGTGGATTGCCTTATAAGGAAAGGCTAGAGACCCTAGGTCTGTGTCCTGTGGAGTTCAGAAGAGTCAGAGGTAACTTAATTGAAACATATAAGATCCTGAGGGGACTTAACTGGGTGGATGTTGAAAGGATGTTTCCTCTTGTAAGGGAAACTCAAACTAGGGTTCATATTTTAAAAATAAGGGGTCATCCATTTAAGACATGATGAAACATTCCTTTCGCTCACTTGGTTCCTCAAATGGTGCAGAATCTTTAAATATTTTTAAGGCAGAGTTAGACAGATCCTTGATGACCAAGGGGACGAAACATTATTATGCAGGAATGTAGAGTCAAGCACAGACCAGCCCCGATCTTATTGAATGGTGGAGCAGGCTGAAAGGGCTGAGTGGCTTACTTTTGTTCCTTGTTTGTATTTGTCCCGGACTGTATGATTTGAAGGAGGACTTACAGTGGTGGTAATCCCATTACATTGGTATTCTTTTTCCTTTGAGTAGGAGTTGACACATTTCCTCGTAGGGATGAATTCAGGGCTCTGGACTGAGAAGAAGGGAAGGATAATTACCAATAATTTGTGAAAGCGTACTCCTTGAATTGTCACCACTCTTAACATTCCATCACCATGCTTGGTCCTGTAGTATAACCTTCAAAATGCCGACTTTAGTTACAGCTGGAGGCTGTTTTGTCAAATCCTATGCTTTCATAACACATTTAAACAATTGTGCTTCCTAAAACAGTACGTTGCAATGTTTTATACATTCTTAGAGTCATAGCCATACAGTGATATAGCTTGGAAACAGACACTTCGGTCCAACCAGCTCATGCCGAACATAATCCGAAACTAAACTAGCCCCACCTGCCTACCCCTGGCCCGTATCCCTCCAAACCTTTCCTATTCATTTACTTATCCAAATGTCTTTTAAACATTGTAATTGTACCCGCATCCACCACTTCCTTAGGAAGTTCATTCCACACCCGAACCACCCTCTGTGTAAAAAATATGCCCCTCATGTCTTTTCTAAATTATTCTCTCTCACATTAAAAATGTGCCACCTGGTCTTGAAAGCCCTATCCTAGGGAAAAGATAACTACCATTAACTTTATCTATACCCCTCATTATTTTATAAGCTTTGATAACCTCCTAAGTTCCACTGAAAAAAGCCCCGTTGGGACGCATTAATGTCATTTTCTTCTTAACAAAAAACCTTCACGTATCTTTTCTTCTTAACAAAAATATTATGAATTCTTAAATGGCTTATTAGCCTTTGCAAAAATAGCCATTGAGGCAGATGAGATGAATTTTAAAATTTATTCGGTAAGTTGTACTGATCTTGGAATACACTAAGTAAAAGAGTGGTGGAAGCAGATTCAATAATGTGTCAAGGGCATTAAATAGATACTTAAAAGAAACCCCTGACAAATGATGGGCAAAAAGCAGGGTGTGTGTTTAGTTAGATAGCTTTCAAAGAATCAGAACAAAAAGGTCCTTCTTCTGTGTTGCAATAGTTTATGACATGAACACTGGAAGAAAAATCTTGAAAATCAGTGTCCACTAATAGAGTTATTGGATATCATTTAAGATACGTGTGATAGCTATACAGCTAATTACATTGAAATATGATAGTTATATTTGATAGGTGTTGAATGGAAACATATCAGGTATATTACCACACCAGGGAACCAGGGTTTTTCAATTATAATGCATCCACTTGTTTCATAAAACTTCACATCAACACCTATTGTCTTCAAGCAAGTAGGACTATTTTCTTCAAAATGAAAAGTATCTATTTTAGTAACGCGGATTAAGTACCACCCTTCATGAAGATTTCTATTTATCCGTCTGGCAACCAACTCCTTGAACACCTGAGAAGTGACTCACAGAAAACTTACAGGCAAATAGTTATCTACTTGTGTATTGTTCTGGGGGCATTGAGGGTGATCTAATTTCTAAAGTAATTAAAAGAGAAGTCTAGTCATTGGACAATGTATGTCTAAGATTAAATAAATCAGTTCCCCCCTGGAGATATTGTTTTAGCTCAGCTAACTCATAAAACTGTGTATATAGTTAATAAAAGGACACTTGGGATTCATAGTAGTGGCTGATGAAGCTTGTACCCTTTAACACTGAATTTTAACTGCTTATCTGTTGCTTTAAGGACCACTCTAGAGTTGTGGGTCCTGAGGTGATAAAGATTCCGATGAAAAGGATCCGCACACTCTGCAATAGTTGGGGCAATAGGTGGTGTTTGAAGGGGTATGTGGGTGTGACCCCCAGTTTTCACACACTCCTTCCACTGTTTATGCATGGCTTCGTCACCCAGGCCTGTAGGAGATGCTCTTCTCAAATTTGGGTAGTCTTGGCCAATGTTTTTACAAGTTGGTGGAGATGTTGTATTTTCTCAGGGAGGCTTTGAGGACATCCTTGATGGGTTTCCTCTGGCTTCTGGTAACTGTGGTGAAGCTCAGAGGAGAGATCTTGTTTTGGCAAGCCAACAATGTTCAAGCACATGGACAATGTAGCAGCTGATAGAACCAGTACCTTGATGGCCTGAGAGAGAAGCACTTATCCCTGCTACTGAATTATCTCATGCTATTTCTCTCAGGATTTGAGGTGTCTGCTATACCCTTTCATGTCTCTGATGCATACAGATGGGCGGGTAACACAGATGCCCTGCAGATCAAGATCCTGGTGCTGGGACTGAGGCCTCTGTTCAATGCTCTATTCCTCAGCCGGCCAAAGTTGGTGTTGGTCTATTGAAGGTGATGTTGACTTTCATCTTTGGTATCTGCCCCTGCTCAGGGGAGATACTCTAGGTATGAGAATTGATCCATTTTGTTCAGTGAACATAGAAGATAAGAATTAGGAGCGGGAGTAGGCCATCCGGCCTGTTGAGCCTGCTCAAAAAGATCATGGCTGATCTTTTTGTGGACTCAGCTCCACTTATCTGCCCGCTCACCATAAAACTTAATTTCTTTACTGTTCAAAAATCTATCTGTCTTTGCCTTAAAAACATTCAACTAGGTAGCCTCAAATGCTTCACTGAGCAGGGAATTCCACAGATTCAGAACCCATTGGATGAAGATTGGCTTGCCATGGATTTTGATAGTTTAGGGTGGAGGCAGCAGTGTTATGCAATGGGGTAGGCTAGTAGAGGACAACTTTTGTTTTCTGGATGTTTGTCCTAAAGAACATTCTCCCGTACACCTCTGTGTACAGTGACAATGGGTTTGGAGCCAGACCAATGAACATGCACAAGTACATGCATTGTCTAATCGGCTAGGTTAATCTTGGTTCTGGACTGGAGGTGATGCTTGTTTAACAGTTTCCCACTTGTTCTGCAGATTTTCTGCACTCCAGCGGGGAGCTTCGTGGAGATAGGTGGAGTGTTTGTGTGAAGGAAGATGGAAATAGTGTTGGTGTGGCAGCACAGCCTTGCTTGACTCTAGTTTGCACTCATATTAGGTATGTGGTGGATCTGTTTCGTGAGGGTCACCACGTTGACATCATTGTGCAGCAGGCAGAGGATGCTGGTGAACTTCTGTGGGCAGTCAAATATAAAGAGGATGCTTCGTAATTCCTTCTGGTTGTTGCCCCTGGTTGAAGTGAATTGCATTAATTCTCTGGGCCATTCAGATTGCTTTGTGGAGCCTGTGCGCGGCAAGCCAGTCTGGATCAGCATCTTGTGTCTGGTGTTTTGTCCTGCGACCTGATTGTCAAATCCTCCAAAGGCCTCTTGGCATGATGTCAGTATGGTCCAAAGTCTCACATACGTAGAACAGAGTGGACAGGGTTATTGCTCCAGAGACTTTCCGTTTAGACAGACATACTCATTTTTCATTCCTGCGTTAATAGCTGAGAGCTACATTTGCTTTGGCAATTCTGGTTCGTTGTCAATGGATCAAGAGAGTGTGTCATGGCGATAAGTAAACTTATTCACTGCTGACAGGCTCTAGTCATGGACCAAGGCGTTGCTTTCCTGGAGCAGAACATGCTTCGATTTGCTTTGCACTGATCATGAAGCCAACGTTGTTGCATATATTGGAAAACATGTCAATGCAACATTGCATGGCCACCTCTGAACCAGAATCTCATCCATAGTCATTGACAAACGGGAAATCAATTATGTCCTTGGTCTTTCCCTGGAATCATCGCAGACTGAGCCACCTCACATCCACACGATATCTAATTTTGATTTCAGGGTCACAATCACGGGAGGCATTGGAGAACATGGCAAAGGAAAACAAGTCAGAAAGGCCTGATTCTAGTGTGTGCCAGAAACTCATTATCAAGCAGACCATTCATGGATACATCATCATGAAACTGCCAAATTATTATGATAAATTTCTCAGGACAGTCAATTTTTTCCATGTGCAGCTGAAAAGGTGAGGATGGATATTTTGGTCGTTTTATATTGTCCATCAATAGATGCTCTGCCATCCCTCTTACTTTCTTGATTAATTACAGAATTATGTCCTCACTATGCTATCAGAGTCTGTGCAACACACACCGATCATACTTGTGTACAGAAGGTTGAAGAAGCACTTCTCAATATCAGTTAATTATACCAGCATGAACATGAGAATCTTGGCTTCACTCCCAAGTCTAAAGCAATATTTTGGGTGTACTTTTTGAATAGCATTAACTATTTTACATGTGTACTCTTATCCAATATTTAACCACAACTCAGGCATCCTGGGACAATCAGCCTTGTCAGTAATCTCTGGACCACCTCCAGCACTTGGCCAACCAGTGTTGGATAGTCTGACCAGAGAAGTATAAAGGTCAATGTTACCTTATCTAACTTATGATTTACCATCTGGGCTATTTATTTCAACAGTTTATTAGTCTTGTGCATTCCTACTCTGAATCAACTTGATGTTGTGTTAATGACAACTCCTCAGTCTCATTCAGCTTCATTCTTGGACATTCAAAAACTAGGTATTGACTTTTGATCTACTTTACACTTATGTGTACTAAATTTCATCTGCTGTTGTCCAATCCACTTCCATATATGTCCAACTTTACACAATTGCATACATTATCCTGTGACTTCTCAACTGCCTCCTCTGTTTCAACTTCCTCTCTTAGTTTGGAGCCATCTACTAATTTAATTACTTTGCATTTCTGAATCCACTTACACTATTTGGAAACAGTGGTTGAAAAGTGGAGGCTTGAGTTTCTCCATTCAGCACTGTCCCAACTGAGGCTTAACATGCGTCACGGGTACTTATTGAAATGAATCCTTCAACCAATTGCTGATCCATTCCCATGGCTTTCAATTTAACGACTGGTCTACCTGTCGACCTTTCAGATAAGACTTTTTGGAAAGTTGAGGGTCAATGTTTTGTAGAACTTACCACAATTCTGGTGGGTTGTCACTTCCAGAAAGAAACAATACCTCAGGATTCCCAATGCGTCAATGAGGCATTTTTGGAGTGTATAGTCATTGTCATAATGTATGAAATATTAGAAAATAAATGTAGCAAACCATTTGTGCACAGTAAAACTCCCCAGGAGCAGTAAAATGAATAGCCAGGTAATGGTGTTGATTAGGGGATAAATATTTGCTGAGTCACCAAGGAGTAATCTCTGCTATTCTTTGAATAGTGGCCTAGGTCCTTTTACATCTATATGGAACCTTGGTTTAGAATGACACCTGAAAAATGGCTTCACCAATGGTGCAACATGTTTTATTATAGAATATTAAAAAATTATAAAGAATGGAAATATGAAATGATGACTTTCTAAGATAATTTTTTTCTTTTTCTTAAATTAACCTGTCACTGTTGTTCATTTTTCTGATATTCTTAAATTTGAGGAGAATCTCTATAATGGCTTCTGTTACACTACAGCTTTACTATATAGGCTATATTTAGCTCCTAAAGCAAAACAGAAAGATAATAATTCTTTTGATTTTGTGTCTAAGGCTCCCAAGATGATTCAAAAGAACTTTACTGTATATCAAACCTGATTAAACAAGATTATAAATAATTCAATCCTTTGAAGCAAAAACAGGAATTCATGCAAAACAGGAAAATAAAGGAAACCCGAGGCTACAACTGTAAAAGTTCATGTACATAACATTGACTTTCAATGACCTTTTGGCGACTCAAACTTTTTAAAAAATGTTTGGATATTTATTGGGGGTAGTCCTCAATTTGTGCAGAATTTGGAAGCCAGCAACAACATTCTTGTAGACCAAACAGCCAGGATGAAAATGTAATACTTTTAGGTAAGGTATCTCTTGGTTTGAACTTTCATGATATCCTTGAGTTCCTCACCTCTCGAAGACGCCAATCAATGTCACTGAGTCAAGGTGGGATTACAAATTTTCATTGACGAACAACACAAATCACATTTTCAAAACTGACAAAAATGAATGAGGGTGAGGCAGGTATTGTGGAATAAATGATAAAAGGGTGAATTCAGTGTTGGAAAAGCAGCAAATGCAAATCTTCTGTCTACTTTTGGATATTTAACTGTTTATGAAAAATATTGTCAAAGACCAAATATGTTTTTCTGTTGAATAATGTACATTTTACACAGTAAGTATTTTACGAACAAATAGATAATGTTTTTGTTCTCCTAAAATTTAAGCAATTGTACTGGTAACCTTAAAGAGACAAAGAATGATTTCTTGGATTGTCACGTCTAGATTTATGTAATATTACCAGTTAATCTCCAAAAATGGTGGTTTGGGATTACAGCACAGTTGTAAATTTTAGCCAATAATTATGGCCTATCTGTCCCTTTAATACCCAGCCCAGGCATTTCCTCTGAGGAGATGATTGAAACAGTTTCAAACCTCCTTATTGCTATTAGTCATCTCTGTAGATTATTATTTACTTGGCTTCTCTCAATACCCTTGTCAAGTCCAAAGAAACAGACATATTTTCTGCCCTGTCTGTTTCTTTAGAAATATTGCAAAATCTTACTGTTATTTTAAGTGAGATAACAAGGTGTAGAGCTGGATGAACACAGCAGAAAAATCATTTTCTGAAGAAGGGTCGAGGCCCAAAACATCAACTTTCCTGCTCCTCTGATGTTGCTTGGCCTGCTGTGTTCATCCATCTCTACACCTTGTCATCTCAGATTCTCCAGCATCTGCAGTTCCTACTATCTCTGTTATTTTAAGTGCTTCTGTTTGAAACAGGGGATTTCATTTAAAACCTTTACATGTGGGGTGGGAGGAAACTGTGGAATAGAGGAAATAACATTGGAATAGTAATCCAGAGGCTCGTGTGCTGGAAGCATGCATTCAAATCTCACCAGAGCAACCTATAGCATTTCGATTAGAAGGTAGTTTCATGGTTACTATTACTGATCGTCAATGTGGTCACAACTATTAGTTGGTACCATGGAACTTGAGTAGTTATATCGTAGGAGAGAAGAGTATTGATTGATTGATATCACAGAATGTGATGCTGTTGGACAATATTTGCTGGAAAATCCCAAGTGTGTGAAGAATTTGAACAATAACAAATTTAGGATTGTCAGTCAGGCTCACAGTGTAGCATAGTTGGAAACTACACATATTAATGCACAGGACATTATACCTTGCAGACATGTACTGCACCTGTTTCAACTCAACAAAATAGGTGGAAGCCATTTATTAATTCATTTCTCAGGGTAAAGCCTTAACCAATCAGTGTCAACATTCTTGGTTTAAAATGTAAACAAATCCTGGTAGTTAACTGTTAATCAGCATTAATTGATGCAGTCTCCACGGCAACCCCTGTACCAATCAGTGTCTACTTAACATCCAATCAACATACTTAAATATTGGTTTTCCCCTTGAATTGGTATTTCTTGATGAGTGAGGATAAAAGGCTATGGTAAAATATGTCTTTTCAATAACACTAATGTCCTTTAGGGAAGGAAATCTACTATCCTGACCTGGTCTGACCTACGTATGACTCTGGATCCATAGTAATGCAGTTAGCTCTTAACTTGCAAGCTACTCAATTCAGGTGCAATTAGGGATGAAAAATAAACTTTATCTTTGTTGGTGATGCTCACATTCCATGAAAAAAAAACAAAACTTTTTCACATTCCCTCGGTCCACTTGAGGTACGCATTTGAAAACAAAGAGTTTTAGACTTTTGAAGGGAGCCAGGTGATCAAAGTTAACATAGAGATGATGCATTTCTTTTAATTTGAGAAAGCTTAGCAATGCCTAGTAGGAGTAAAGACAAAATAAATAAAGAATTGGTAGTTAGATGATGCCAAGCACAGAATTTAAAGATCCCATAAATATGAATAGAAAGCCAGAAGAGTTCTAAACGATGTTATTTAGTATTTAAGTCAAGGGAAGAGATGGTGAGTCCTAACTTCTCTGAGATCTGTCTTCTCTGAGTTCTGAAGAAGAGTCTGACAGAGTTAAAACATTAACTCTGCTTCTCTATAGATGTTGCCATACTTGACAAATTGCCCCAGCACTTCTAGTTTTTGCCTACATTCTCTGAATTATCCCAATCTGTTCTATAGCCTAATGCTAAGAACATAACAGAAACCTCTGTTTGACTTGTTTGGGAATTACAAACACAATTTCATTGCATTACCATTCCTCGGTTTCTTGCTTAGCTCTCAGTTAGGCCTCAAGGTGCAGTACTGAGTGGAGGTTGCTGGCTCTTTCTTGGCAGATTTTAAAAGAAACAACATGTACATTATCCAACTGCTGGGGCAGACTGATCAATGTTAGACTTGCTGTGCTTCTGACTAAGGTGCCAGTGCTCTGTTGGCCGGCTGATACGTGGAAAATCTGCTAAGCATCAACAGTAAATAAATAAATAGAAGTGCATTCCACAAGCATACAGCCATTCCTGCCTACTGAGAGGAAAATTCAGATGTAGACCCGTAAAAACTTAAGTAGGTTGGTAGTAAGTTCATTATTATACAATACAAAACTAAATTTGAGGAAAATTCAAACATCTCTTGATATGATTGAGAGTTGGAGCAGCTGTCAGTTTACACTGGTTAATCCAAGAACAAGGTGTTCTGTCTCTTTAAAACCAGACTTTCAATTTACTGGTGGAACAGATTTATATACTGACCAATTCAATTGCAAATAAACACAGCTAAAATCATATGTGTTTTATTGGTTTTGTGTGCATTCTTGACACATAGGAACATAGAAACATGGAAAATAGGAGCAGGATCTGCTCTGCTATTCATTATGATCATGGCTGATCATTCAATTCAATAGTCTGTTCCTCTTTTTCCCACTTGACACAAGCGACTGGCTAGCAAGACTTGGTCAGTGCTATTACCAGCATTTGTAGGAATATCGATACAATATCCATGCATGTTAAGAAATAAGTGAAATTATTTTACTCACTTTTTGTGGAGGCGTGAATGACCATGAGACAATGAGTCTATAAGACATAGGAGCAGAATTAGGCCATTTGGCTCTGCTCTTCAATCATGGCCAAAATGTTTCTCAATCCCATTCTCCTGTCTTCTCCCTGTAACCATTGATCCTCTTACTATTCATGAATTGATCTATCTCTGTCTTAAACACACTCAATGACTTGACCCCCACAGTCCTCTGCAGCAATGAGTCCCACAGATTCACTACCCTCTGTCTGAAGAAATTACTCCTCAGTTCTAAAGGAACATCCCTTCACTCTGAGGCTCCTACAAGTGGAAACATCTTTTCCGCATCTAATCTATTCAGGCCTCCCAGTATTCCGTAAGTTTCAATCTGATTGTTCCTCATCCTATTATGACAAGCTCTTTATCCTTGACATCATTCTAATGAACCTCTTTTGGAGCCCTTCTAACACTACAATATCTTTCCTTGAATACGGGGCCAAAAACTGCATACAATATTCCAAATGTGGTCTGACCAGAGCCTCATACAGCCTCAGCAGTACTTTTCTGTCGTTGTATTCTAACCCTCTTGAAATGAATGCTAACATTTGCCATCCAACTGCCAACTGAACCTGCATGTTAACCTCAAGAGCATCCTGAACTAGGACTTTCCAGTCTCTGTGGTGCTTTAGGTTTCCCTGTTTTGAAAATAGTCTAAGCCAATGTTCTTCCTACCAAATTTTCCCACATTTTCCCACAGTGCATTCCATCAGCCACTTCTTTGCCCACTCTCCTAGCCTGTCCAAGTCCTTCAGCAGCCTCTCAATTTCCTCAACACTACCTATCCCTCCACCTGTCTTTGTGTGAAAGTTGTGGTCCCAACACTGACCCCCGTGGAATTTCACTAGTGGCCCCATGAGAAAGATGCTTACACTGTGCTTTCCGCCAGTCAACCAATCATTTATCCATACTAGTTCCTTGCCCCTAATGTCATGGGCTGTTATCTTATTTTGCAGCCTCCTGTGCGGCACCTTGTCAAAGGCTTCTGGAAATTCAAATAGAGTACATCCACTGGCTCTCTCTAAGTTGCTTGTTGCCTCCTCAAAGAATTCTAACAGATTTGTCAGGCATGAGCTCCCCTTGACAAAACCGTGTTGACTCCGCCCTATTTCACCATACACTTCCAAGTACGTCACAATCTCATCTAATATCGTACTAATGACCAAGGTCAGGCTAACCGACCTATGTCTTCCTGTCTTCTGCCTCCCTCCCTTCTTATCAAAAGGGTGTTACATTAGCCATTTTCCAGCCCTCTGGCACCCTCCCTGACTCCAGTGATTCCTGAAAGATCACCACCAATGCTTCTATCTCCTTCAGAGCTCATGGTGTAGTCTACCTGGTCTGGGTGATTTATCCACCTTCAGACCTTTCAGGTTCCCCAGGACCTTCTCCTTAGTGATGGCCACTACTTGAAGTTATGGTATACCACTGGGACTTCTACTATGAAGACTGATGCAAAGTATCTATTCAGTACCTCTACCATATCTTTGCTCCCCAGCTTCATTTTCCAATGGTCCAATGTCCACTCTTGCTTCTCTCTTACCTTTCAGATATTTAAAAACTCTTGCAATCTTCATTTACATTACTAACTAACTTACTCTCACATTTCATCTTCTCCCCCTTATTGCTTTTTTAAATAGCCTCCACTGAGTTTTACAGGTTGCCAATCTTCTGGCTTCCCATTAATATTTGCCACATTGCATGCCTTTTCCTTTGCTTTTATGCTTTCCTTGACTTCCCTTGTCAGCCATATTTGCCTCATCCTCCCCTTAGTATGTTTCTTCTTCCTTGGGGTGAATTTCTGCTGTCCCTCCTGAATTACCCCCAGAAACTCCTGTCATTGCTGCTCCACTGTCTTCCCTGCTTGGCTCCCCTTCCAATCAACTCTGGCCAGCTCCTCCCTCATGTCGTTGTAGTTACCTTTACTCAGTGGAAAACTGTTACTTAAGATTCTAACTTCTCCCTCTCAAACTGCAGGGTGAATTCTATCATATTATAATCATGCCCCCCAGACTTTCCTTCACCTTAAGCCCCCCAATCAATTCTGTCTCATTAAACATCACCAAATCCAGAATTGTTTGTTCTGTAGTAGGCTTCAACATAAGTTGTTCCAAAAAAAAATCTCATAGACATTCCACAAATTCCTTTTCTTGAGGTCCACTACCAACCTGATTTTCCCAGTCCACCGAAGTATTAAAGTCACCCATGATTATTGTAATAGTGCCTTCCTTACATCTTTTCTATCTCCTGGTTTATTTTCTTCTCCACATCCTGAGTTCTGTAAGCCTGAACATAACTCCCAATGTAGTCTTTTTTCCTTTCCAGTTCCTCAACTCTACCCACACAGATTCTATGCCTTCCAACTCTATATCACGTCTTTCTGTCAACTTAATTTCATTTCTTACTAACAAGGCAACCCCGTCCTCTCTGCCTATCTGCCTGTCCTTTTGCCAGGACGTGTAACCTTGGATATTTAGTTCCCAGCCCTGATCCCCTTGCAACCACATCTCTGTGATACTCACAGCATCATACCTGCCAATTTCATTTGCTACGAGCTCATTTACCTTGTTTAATATACTGCATACATTTAAGTACAACACCCTCAGTCCTGCATTGACTGGCACCCCTTCTCATTGTTAGCCCCTTAACTTCTGTCCCTGAAGTTAGATTCTTGACCCTTTCCACGGTCTGTCCTAATACTTGCTCTGGAAACTTCAATAACCTCTGCTGAGCCCTCCGCACCTGCTTTGACATTTTCCATACAACTGAACATCCCCCACCCCCCATCCCACCACCCCACTACTTAGTTTGAAGCCATACCCATAGCCCTAGTTATGTGATTTTCCAGGACTCTGATCCCAGCATGATTCAAGTGGAGCTTGTCCCACCGGAACAGTTCCCTTCTTCCCCTTCTGGACATTATTACTTTTTTGGTTCTATGTTTTAATTTAGTACCCAGCTGCTCATATTGCCCCAGCAGACCCTCCTTCATCTGTCTACCTTTATTGTTGGTACCAATGTAGACCACAACATCTGGATCTTTCCTCTCTCACTCCAAGTTCCTTTGAGGTCCCAATGAGATATCCTGAACCTGGGCACCAGGCAGACAACAAAGCCTTCAGGGCTCTTGATCCTAAATATACAGGACAATGTCTATTCTCCTGACTATATTATCTCTGTTCACAACTACATTTCTCTTTTCTCCCCTTCTTCCTGTTCAACAGTGCTACGGTCAGTTTGCTCATCGTCCTTAATAGCCCCCACTGTTAGGCACAAATAGAGCAAGAATCTCAAACTTGTTAGTCAAGCTCAAGGGCGGAGTTTCCTTTAGCACCACCTCCTGGATTCCTCTACCTGCCTCACTCATAGTCACACCCTCTTGTTCCTGCTCAAGGACTGAATTCGAGATTGATGATCTAGAGGATGTGACTGCCTCCCGAAACACAGCATCCAGATAACTCTCCTCCTCCCTGATTTGCTGTAGCATTCGAAGCTCAGACTCCAGCTCATGAATGCTGAGCCAGAGCTCCTCAAGCAACCAACACTTGCTACAGGTGTGGTCATTATGAACCACAAAAGGGTCCACCAGCTCCCGCGTAACACAGTTGTAGTACATCACTTGGCCTGGCATCTCTATTTTGACTATTTAGCTCTTAATTTGATTTTTAAAAGTTTTGTACTGCTCTTTTAGTTTGTAGCCCGTAAATATTTTTCCTATTTACCTTTAATCTGAAAGTAATTTGTAATGGATAGTCAAATTAGTAGCTATTACCAACCAATGAACGTGCAGTTTAACAACGATGTCGTTATTTTGTGCTTGGCCCCTGATCCTGTTTAAAAGAATCCTTTCAAACTATGAGCCGAAAACTGCAAGCAAAAAGCGCCTCTATCCCCTCTGCACCAAATTCCCATGCTGCCTCCAATTCCCCAAACTATATCTGCACTCAGACTGTCTCACTCTGGATGTGATCTCTGATTCGTGACTGAGCGAAGCTTACTGATTACTGAATGGGTCGAATATATTTAAGGCTGCGATAGAGAGGCAATGATAATAGAGCATTCCAAAGATGCATAATCCTTGTGAGAGAAGAAATTGCCCCTTGCCTCAGTTTTAAATGATTAACCTTATCCTGATACCATGTCCCTTTGCTCTAAATTTCTTAGACAGCTAAAACAACCTCTCTAGCCTGTCAAGCCATAGAAATATAGAAAATAAGAATGGGATTAGGCCATTTGGTCTTTGAACCTGTTCCACCATATTATATAATCATGGATGATCATCCAACTTTGTACACTGTTCACATTTCTCCCCATACCCTTTGATCTCTATAGCTCTAAGAACTTTGAAGGGTGGCACAGTGGCTCATTGGTTAGCACTGCCACCCCAATATGCCAGGAGCATGGGTTTTATTCAGGTGACTGTCTGTGTGGAATTTGCATGTTCTCCTTGTGTCTGCATGGGTTTCTTTCAGGTGCTCTGGTTTCATCCTAAAATCTAAAGATGTGCTTAGCCATGCTAAATGGCCCATAATATCTAGGCATGTGCAGGCTAGATAGATTAGCCATGGTAAATGCAGGGATATGGTAGGACGATGGGTCTGGGAGCTGATGCTCTTTGGAGGTTTGATGTGGACTCGATAGGCTGAATGGCCTGCCTCCACACTGTAGAGGATTCTATGAAGTGTACTTAACCCTTTCAACAACACAAGCAGCTTAGAACATTTTTTTTCCCATTTTTACTTTTTCTATCATCCTGTTCAGACAAGTTGTAACACACCTCTGGAGGAAGTAGGGTTTGAACCAAGCCTACTAGCCCAGAAGATGGGGGTCCACCACAGCACAACACAAGCCCCTGGACTTGAACTTGTGCCTTCTGACCCAGAAGCAGGGATTCTGCCACCACAGTACAACAGCCCTTAAACCCTGTCAAAATCTTGAATCTTTTAAAATAAGATTGCCTCTCATTCTTCTAAACTCTGAAGAATAAAGCTATAATTTACTCAGCCACTTTAATCAACCCCCTAATCCCAGTTTCAAATTTAGTGAACCTTTACCTTACCATATGGTGCCAGCAATCACTTTGGAAATGCTGTGAATGCGAATTGCTTTTCTCATGAAGACAGAGAAGTATTGCTTAAGGCAGTAATAGTGAGGGCAGCAATAACTGGTCGGTCCATTTCCTTGAACAGGCAAAATCCCTCTTTCTGACCCAGATAGGATATAGACTCGCTTAGTTAATTAGCTCTGGTGTTTTGGCTCTGCTTTCCAGTGGAGGATGCTGCGGGAACCCCTTTTTCCTGATGCTGTATTCCAGAATGGAAATAGATTAAATACTCATAGCCTCTTTGAGATGTTACAAAGGGAAGGTTAGCGAAGTGCTTGAGGTGGTAGTGTGGGTGAGACGGTAGTACGTCAGTTCACCTGCACATCTGCCAATGTGGTATACTGCATCCGCTGTACCCGTTGTGGCTTCCTCTACATCGGGGAAACCAAGCGGAGGCTTGGGGACCGCATTGCAGAACACTTGCACTCAGTTCGCAACAAACAACTGCACCTCCCAGTCGCGAACCATTTCAACTCCCCCTCCCATTCCTCAGATGACATGTCCATCCTGGGCCTCCTGCAATGCCACAGTGATGCCACCCGAAGGCTG
>JAHRHZ010000133.1:68019431-68052963 GCA_024137785.1 Ginglymostoma cirratum
GTTTCGGGCCTAGACCTAGGCCCGAAACGTCAAGCTTTCCTGCTCCTATGATGCTGCTTGGCCTGCTGTGTTCATCCAGCTCCACACCTTGTTATCTCGGATTCTCCAGCATCTGCAGTATCTATTATCTCTGATACAATCCATGTCTTATTTTTCATGAGTTTAACTTGGCCAAAGTACTTGAAATTTAACTCTTCAGAGTTTTTTTTTGTTTCAAGTTTGTGTATTAGTTTTCTTTCGAAAAGTATATATCTAAATTGTTTGTCAGTAATCTTTTCATCTTTTTTGATTAAGTTTAATGCTAGTAATAAACTAATTATTCCTTGCTTATCAAAGAAACCTGATTGACTTATTCTTAATAATGAACCTGCTACCCACATTATTGACTGTATCATCAACCTGGTTACATTTAAAAGATGTTGTGACCGAAGAAGGAATAGGACTAGACAAGGAAGCAACAAACCCCATCAACCTTGCCTGTACCAGAGGGTGACTGATATTGTAACATTTTAGAAATCACAGCAACTGCGTTGCTGACATGCAATTCTTTTCAAATGGGAATTCACCTTTACATATCTTGTATGACATAACTATCGGAACTTCTGTCCAATACTATGAAGCAAGTTCATTTCCAAGCAGTTGTTGGCAACAATCCAACCAAATTTTATTAGGCAGCAGCTAAATACTTTTGATGCCAGACAACTTCCTCCTATATCTCACCCCTCCAAACTCTCCAGTTTTAAGTGTTGTGATGTTGCTCTCACTGCTAAATGAGAAGTGAGATTAGGGAGAGTGGTTAATATATTAAATACAGAGTCTGACTGAAGGGAATATGAAAATATCTAGTTACAGGAGGACCTGCAGGTGTTAAAGAAGCTTCATAAGGAGAAATTCACTAGTAACTGAGCTGTAACTCCCGTAAGTATCTCAGATGGATATGGCGAAAAGCCAAGGTCTTGTTCCCAGGTTAGGAGAGCCCAAAACTAGAAGGCACAGGTTTAAGGTGAGAGGGAAAAGATATAAAAGGGACCTAAGGGGCAGCTTTTTCACACAGAGGGTGGTGACTGCCAGAGAAGGTCGTGGAAGCAAGCACAATAGCAGCATTCAAGATGCACTTTGCCGAATATATGAGTAGGAAGGGAATCGAGGGATACAGATCCTGTGAGTGAAGACAGTTTTATTATGGAAGGGCAAAATGTGTCAGCGTAGGCTGGGAGGGCTGAAGGGCCTGTTCCCGAGCTGTATTGTTCTTTGTTCTACCTGACTCGGTAGCTTCACAATTAATGTATTCCATCTGAAACCATAATAACTTAGAGAATATTACCCAGTGTCTGGTGACAACAAATGCCCAGCTCTTTTTGGTTCCTTTCCTTGACCCTGCCACTGTTTTTAAGTTGTCAAGCTGTTTGTACAGTTTTCACTACTAGGTGAGGAGGAATTTTACTAACTAAATATTGGGAAACCTAAAACATTATTTTCACTCCCCACCAGAAATATTGACCACTAGCTATGGATTTCATCCAGTTGTGATTATAGCTGATGGTGAAACTGAGCAGGTCTCATTCCAGAATGAAACCCACCTTGATAGACTTTTATTTTTTGCAATTTGTTTATTGTGGTGATCAATCATTGAGTATATCTACAAGAGGCTGCCGGTACATTTTTAGCAAAAGGACATCAACATTTATCATAAAAAAGACACTAACTATATTACATGATACAAGAACTTGTTAACACAGACTTATTTCAATCAGAAATAAAGTTGCAACCTCTTTGCCCTCAACAATAATCTTACACTTACTCAAAGTTCAGTAAAACATGTGCAGCAGGAATAGATAGGTTCTTGATTAGTCAGGAGATCAAAGGTTATGGGGAAAAAGGAGAATGGGTTGAGAGAAACATATCAGCCATGATTGAATGATGTAGCAGACTCGATGGCCCAAATGGCCTAATTCTGCTCCTCTATCTTATGGTCTAAAGGGTCACCCTGCTTCCACTTTAACGTTTCTTGTTCAGTAGCGATGGCTATTATTGGTTTCTTATTGGCAAAATTCAATGTTATTTCTTTCATTAAAGTCTCTCCCTGAGGCCCTGAGAGAAATTGCTAACACAGCTCACTTATTTCTTAACATGGATTCATTAAGCTCCTCTGCTGCAGCCTTCTGTTTTCTGTACCTTTCCTCTTACTGATATTAAGGCACTCAGGATTTCTTTTTCTTCTGCTCTGACCTCCTATCTTTTTAAATTAACCGGTTTCTGTCTCTGTTGCTGTTGCCATGTGCCATTGAATACTTCTGTTGCTACTAGACAGCCCAATTGTTTTTCTGTCTCCTACCCTTGTTTCTGAGCACTGCAAGGGGTTTAAAAAGCCTCATTTAAATAAGTGTAACACTTTGCAGGCAATCCTGTAAAACTCTCAGAACTAAAAATTTAAACTAGAACTAGGTCTTAACCCACAGAATTGAGAAACACAAAACAAACTTAAAGGTATACTTGATTATGTCTACTTTCAAACCCAAATTTCCAATTATGATTGTGGCAATGATCTAAAGTTGCACCAATCTGTTGATGACCTTGGTGTCAGATTTAATCCCAAGATGAGCAATGGCCAATGAATCCCTTCAACCACTGACATAGTCTATTTCTACCTTGGTGTCATCATCCGATCCTGCCCAAGTCTCGTATCAACTTCATGCTCAAAACCTCATCCATGTCTTTGTTAGCTCTAGACTTCACTATTCCAATACTTACCATGTCAGACCGCTATTTTTTTCTTCAATCAAAGTTAGGCTCATCCAAAATGCTGCTCCTGTATCCTAAACAGCACTAAGTCCCTTCAGCCATTGCTCACAGACCTTCACTGCCTTTGCATCTGGAAATGCCACAATTTTTAAATTCTCATCTTTGTTTCAAAACACCCACTGGCCTCATCCCTCCATATCCCTGTAATGTCCTCCAGCTCTGCAATGCTCAAACATATTTGGGCTCCTCTAGAGTCATAGAGATGTACAGAACGGAAACAAACCCTTCAGTCCAACTTGTCCATGCTGACCAGATATCCTAGGTAAATCTAGTCCCATTTGCCAATATTTGGCCCATATCCCTCTAAACCCTTCCTATTCATATACACATCCAGATGTCTTTTAAATGTTGTATTATACCAGCCTCCACCACTTCTTCTGATAGCTCATTCCATACATGCACCACGCTCTGTGTGAAAAAGTTGCCCCTTAAGTCCCTTTTAAATCTTTGCCCTCTCACCTTAAGCCTGTGCCCTGTAGTTTTTGACTCCCCCACTCCAAGGAAACTACCTAATCTATTCACCCTATCCATGCCCCACATGATTTTACAAACCTCTATAAAGTCACCCTTCAACCACCGACGCTCCAGGGAAAATAGTCCCAGTCTATTCAACCTCTCCCTGTAGCTCAAACCTTCCAACTCTGGCAACATCCTTGTAAATCTTTTCTGAACCCTTTCAAGTTTCACAACATCCTCCCTTTAGCAGGGAGACCAGAATTGCACATAGTATTCCAATAATGGCCTAAACAATGTCCTGTACAGCCTCAGCATGACCTCTCAACTGCTATACTAAATGCATTGACCATAAAGGCAAGCATACCAAATGTCTTTTCATTGTCCTTACTACCTGCGACTCCACTTTCAAGGAATTATGAACCTGCACTCCAAGGTCTCTTTGTTCAGAAACAATCCCTAGGACCTTACCATTAAGTGTATAAGTCCTGCCCTGATTTGCCTTTCCAAAATGCAGCACTTCACATTTATCTAAATTAAATTCCATCTGCCACTCCTCAGCCAATTGGGCCACCTGATCAAGATCCCATTGTAGTCTGAGGTAACCTTCTTTGCTGTCCACTGCACTTCCAATTTTGGTGTCATCTGCAAATTTACTAACCTTACCTCCTATGTTCACATCCAAATCATTTATATAAATGACAAAAGACAGTGGACCCAGCACAAATCCTTGTGGTGCACAACTGGTCAGAGACCTCCAGTCTGAAAAGCAGTCCTCCACTACCACCCACTGTTTTCTACCTTTGAGCCAGTTCTGTATCTAAGTGGCTAGTTCTCCCTGTATTCCATGTGATCTAACCTTGCTAACCAGTCTACCATGAGGAACCTTGTCAAACGTCATACTGAAGTCCATATAGATCATGCCCACCATTCTGCCTTCATCAATTGTCTTTGTTACTTCTTCAAAAACTCAATCAAATTAGTGAGACATGATATCCCATGGACAAAGCCATGTTGACTATCCCTAATCAGTCCTTGTCTTTCCAAATACATGTAAATGCTGTCCCTCAGGATTCCCTCCAACAACTTTCCCATCACTGATGTCAGACTCACCGATCAATAGTTCCCTGGCTCTTCCTTACCACTTTTGTTAAATAGTACCACCGCATTAGCCAACCTTCAGACCTCTGGCACTTCACCTGTGGCTATTGATGATACAAGTATCTCAGCAAGGGGCCCAGCAATCACTTCTCTAGCTTCCCACAGAGTTCTAGGGTATATCTGATCAGGTTCCAGGGATTTATCCATCTTTTACGTGTTTTAAGACGTCCAGCACCTCCTCCTCTGTAATATGGTCATTTTTCATGATGTCGCTATCTATTTCCCACGTTCTATAGATTCCATATCCTTTTCCACAGTAAACACTGAAAAATACTTATTTAGTATCTCCTTCATCTCCAGCAGTTCCACACATAGTTGGCCCTGTTGATCTTTAAGGGGCCCTATTCTCTCCCTAGTTCCTAATGTATTTGTAAAATCCCATTGGATTCTCCTTCACCCTATTTGCTAAGGCTATCTCATGTCCCCTTTTTGCCCTAATTCTGCTCTCTTCAGCTTCTCCAGTTTTACTGCTCCATCATTGATGATGGTATCTCCAATCACAAAATTCCTAAATTCTGGAACTCCCTGCCTGAACCCCTCGACCTTTCTACCTCCCTTTCCATCTTTAAGTCAAACCTCTTGAGATGAGCTTTAGTCATTTTTGATGTCCAGCAGATTTTGTATGATAACCTTCCTCTGAAGCGACTTGGGTGCATTGTCTCACAAAGATGCAATGTAAATGCATTGTTTTATAGAACTCAGAAATGTAGTAAATTTTACAAGACTACTCAGGTTAGTTTTTAGAACAAAGTGTTCCAGAATCAACAGGAGGGTGTGCCGTATCAAATTTACCAATGAGTCAGACTTAGTAAATAACCTAACAGTAAGTGAACGGTTTCCTCACAGTGATGACACTGTAACTGAAGACAGTAAGGATTGCAGATACTGGAAGCAAGGGTCAATAAATGGGGAGCTGGAAAAGCACAGCAGGTCAGACTGCATCCGAGGAGCAGGAAAGTCAACGTTTCAGGCCAAAACATTTCGTCAGGACTGGGGAAGGAGAAGCAAGCCCAGAAATAAATAGAGCAAGGGGGTTGGGGCTGGGGGGAGAGTAGGTGATATGCAGATAGGAGGATGCAGGTAGGGGGTTATTGTGGTTTGTCAGTGGGAAGGGTGGAGTGGGTAGGTGAATAGGAAGATGGACAGGTTAGGGGTAGAGAGATTTTGAAGCTGGTGAAGTCAATATTCAGGCCAATGGGCCAATGGGAAATATGAGGTGTTGTTCTTCCAGTTTACATTTGGCCTCACTCTGACAGTGGAGGTGGCCAAGGATGGACGTATCACCAGGGGAGTGGGGGGCGTAGTTAAAGTGGATGGCAACTGGAAGGTCGAGTTGGTTGGTGCGTGCAGGGTTCAGATGCTCTGCAAACCGGTCCTCAAGTCTGTGTTTGGTCTCCCCAGTATAGAGGACACCACACCGGGAGCAACAGATACAGTAGCTGAGGTTAGATGGAGTGCAGGTGAATCTCTGCTGGATTTGGAAGGATTGTCTCGGGCCTTGGACAGAGGTGAGAGGGGAGGTGTAGTGGCAGGTGTAGCACGTCCTGCAGTTGCAGAGAAAGGTACCGGATGTGATGGAGGGGTTGGTGGGGAGTGTGGAGCTGACGAGGGAGTTGTGGTGTGAATAATCTCTGCATAAAGCAGACAGGGATGGAGAGGGAAATATCTTTTTGGTGGTAGGGTCTAATTGTAGGTGGCGGAAATGTCAGAGGATGATGTGTTGTATTCGGACATTGGTGGGGTGGTATGCGATGTCCAAGGGAACTCTATCCTTATTGTTGTTGGGGGGAGAGGGTTTGAGGGCAGAAGCGCAGGAAATGGGGAGATGTGGTTGAGGGCATCCTTAATAAGAGAGGAGGGAAAACTACAGTCCCTAAAGTCGGAGGATATCTGGAAAGTCCTAAAGTGGAATGCAGATGATTTATTGACTGTGATTGAACTTTGTGTTAGGTTTGAAAAGGAGAAACAAAAGACAGTTACTAAGATTCTATGCTTTTTTTATACCTAACTTGAATAAGATGAGACAAAGATTAACACAAGCCAACTGGGCGAGACAAAAAAAATTAAAAGGACAATGAGAGAGGTTCAAAAAAGAAGTGTGCTTAATAAGGACTAAAATGCCCAAGAAAAGTAATAATGAATCAATGACTGGAACTCATTAAAGTTAACACAAACAAGAAGACAATACTGAGAAAATGAGAAAAAAATGAAAACTAAAATCTGATAAATCCTCAAGACCATAATGGTTTCACCCTAAAGGGTGCAAAGAAATTACAGATACTTTAACCAAATTATTCCGAACTCTCTCAATCCAAGAATTATCTGTTTAGACTTGTAAACTGAAAATATAAGTCTATGTTTGAATTTCACCATACCCCTTCCATCAGGGCAACATGGGCAATGGTGGAAAATTATGGCAGGAATGAAAACAGCGAATCTCAATATCAAGAACATGTTTTGTGATTTTCCCCTTAAGCCTTAAAAGGTGACACCGAATTCTTGCTGCTGAGAAGTGACTACTTTTATTTCCATGTATTTGCCTCTCATTTTTACAAACTCTTCTTATTTCAATATCTCATCTAATTCTGTTTTCCTGCCCAGAATACCAAATGGTACAGGTTCTGACCATGAAAGTTGGAGTGTCAAAAGTGTCCATTTTTTGTCTCCCTTTTTTGAGTAGTACTACATTGGCACTTTTCGAATTATCCATGAGTTTTCCACAATCTAAGGATTCTTGGAAGATTACTAGCAGTGCATCCATTATCTCTGTAGCTATTTCCTTCGGGGAAGGTGGAAGTGTCATTGGATTGGTAAGCCAGAGGCCTTGACTAATGTTCTGAGGACATGGGTTAAAATCATACCATGGCAGATGGTAAAATTTGAATTCAGTAAGAAAATGATGGAATTAAAAGCTAGACTAATGGTAACAGGTAATGATTGGATTTTTTATCGAAGATCATTTATTAACTCTGCCTTGTTGCACACGAGCAGATCCAAAATAGCCTGATCTCGGTTGAATCCATAACATATTGTTCTTGGAAATCAACCCAAATATGGTCTGTGACTTATTCCTTGTGGCTATCTCTGTCAGTTTGATTTTCACAAGTTGCATGAAGTTTATCGGTATCTATGATTAATATACTGCTTTTATTACATGCCCTCGTTATCTCCTGCTTTATTCTTTGTCCTTCAGAACAGCAACTGTTTGGAGGCTAATATACTACTCTCACCATAATCTTCCTTCCTCTCGGTATTTCTCACCTCCGTTATGGATGTTATATCATCTGATCAGGATCATTTCTTGCAACGTACTTGTTTAATCTCACACTAACAAAGATACCACACCACCCTTCCATTCCAAACTGTTCTTTCAAAAGGTCACAAACCTCCGAATATTTAGATACTATCTTTGATCACGTCGTACCAATGTTTCAGTAATGGCTAGAATGTCCTGACCCTAAACCTCTACTAGTGCCATTAATTTTGTCCGGCCCTGACTGCTTGGGAACTGTTGTTAACAGCATGTCTGCTGTTATGCCTCCTCTCACTGCATGAACCTGCTTTTGCATCCCACCATCCCCAATCCTCTCTCTCTTTCTCTCTCTAGGTCCTGTAAATATCTTCATAATTATCTGTCCTGTGTTTTCCTATCATTTGCATTAACTCATATTACTTCCCTGAAATGTGGAACCTAATGCTCAAAAATGACTTTCTGACCTTTTAAACAAGTCAGACCCTCACATAACCGTAAAAAAAAATTCATTTTTCCTCCCATTTAGACCCCAGTTTCACAAATAATAATAAGATGTTTACAGTCTTCACCACAATACAGTTTTTTTTAAACAAGGAAAATCTGACAATATTTCACAACTCAACGTCCCCACTTCATTGTTGAAAATCTGGCCCTTCTAGAAAAATGAGATGTTTAAGTCTACATCAATCTCTAAAGGATATCTCATATCTAGTAATGCTATTTAAACTTTTTGAGGAAGTTACTAAAGTAATAAGCAGAAGAATGTCTGTTGATGTAGTTTATTTGAGCATTCTGAAGGCATTCAGAAAATTTCAACATTGCAGCAGAAATATGATTCATGCACATAAAAAAATTACATTAAATATGTAGATGTCCCCTTGTGATGTCAAGGTATACAGAGCTATGGGCTCAAAAATGGGATTAGAATAATGCTCCACTCAGAGATAGTAAGAACTGCAGATGCTGGAGTCAGAGATAACACAGTGTGGAGCTGGAGGAACACAGCAGGCCAGGCAGCATCAGAGGAGCAGGAATGTTGACATTTCAGAGTCGGAACCCTTCTTCAGAAATGGGGGAGGGGGATGAGAGCTGCGAAATAAATAGAGAGAGGAGGGGTGGGGCTGGGGGAAGGTAGGTGGGATGGTAATAGGTGAGTGCAGGTAGGCATTGGTGGGGATTGGTCAGGGAGGTGGCAGGAGCGGATAGGTGGGAAAGAAGATGGACAGGTTCCATCAGGTCAGGGAGGCAGGGATGAGAGGGAAGGTTGGTAACGGGATAAGGCTGGGTGTGGGGAGATTCTGAAACTAGTAAAGTCCACATTTAGGCCATCGGGCTGTAGGTTCTTGATGCGGAATATGAGGTGCTGGTCCTTCAGTTTCTGGGTGGCGTCATTGTGACACTGGAGGAAGCCCTTGATGGACATGTCACCCAGGGAGTGGGAGCGGGAGCTGAAATGGTTTGCGACCGGAAGGTGTTGTCGTTTGTTGCGAACAGAGCGCAGGTGCTCTACAAAGCGGTCTCCGAGCCTCCGCTTGGTCTGACTGATGTAGAGGAAGCCACGTCGGGAGCAGCGGATGCAATAGACCACATTGACGGATGTGCAGGTGAATCCTGGTCTAATGTGGACAGACTGTTTAGAGCCTGGGAGGGGGGTGAGGGGGAGGGTGTAGGGGCAGGTGTAGCACTTCCTGTGGTTGCAGGGAAAGGTGCCGGGGACTGGTGGGCCTAGTGGGGAGTGTGGAGCAGATGATGGAGTCATGGAGAGCACAGACCCTATGAAAGGCAGATAGGGGTAGGGAGGGAAATATATCTTTGGTTGTGGGGTCAGATTGCAGGTGGCAGAAGTGGCAGAGAATGATACGTTGAATGTGGAGGTGGGTGGGGTGATATGTGAGGACAAGGGAGATTCTGTCTTTGTTTTTGTTGTGTGGAGCGGATGAGAGGGCAGAGGTGTGGGAAACTCAAGAGATGTGGTTGAGAGCATTTTTGATCATTGAAGGGGGAATGTTGCGTTCCTTGAAATAAGAGGACACCTGGGATGTTCGGGAGTGGAATGCCCCATCTTGGGAGCAGCTGCAGTGGAGGAGGAGAAATCGGGAGTACGGGGTTGCATTCTTACTGGAAGGTGGGTGAGAGGGGGTGTAGTCTAAGTAGCTGTGGGAGTCGGTGGGCTTGAAATAGATGTCACTTTCAGGGCAGTCACCAGAGATGGAGACAGAGAGGTCCGGGAAGGAGAGGGAGGTATCAGAGATAGTCCAGATGAACTTCAGGTTGGGGTGGAAGGTGTTAGTAAAGTTGATGAACTGTTTAAGCTCCTCGTGGAAGCACGTTGTCGCGGAGGAAGAGGTGGGGGTAGTGCCGTGTAGCTGCGGAAGAGGGACGTTCCATGTATCTTATGAAGATGCAGGCATAGCTTTGGTCCATGCGGGTTCCCATGGCCACCCCCTTAGTCTGTAGGAAATGGGATGTGCAGCATCGGAAGTGACATCGTCAGTGTCAGTGGATGTGACGAGATCGGTGGTTGCGGCATCGGAAGTGCACCTGGACCATCTCTGATACCTCTCTCTCTCCTTCCCGGACCTCTCTGTCTCCATCTCTGGTGACTGCCTTGAAACTGACATCTATTTCAAGCCCACCAACTCCCACAGCTACTTAGACTACACCTTCTCCCACCCACCTTCCTGCAAGAATGCAATCCCCTACTCCCAATTCCTCCATCTCCGCTGCATCTGCTCCCAAGATGGGCGTTCCACTCCCGGAACATCCCAGATGTCCTCTTATTTCAAGGACTGCAACTTGCCCCCTTCGGTGGTCAAAAATGCTCTCGACCACATCTCTTGTGTTTTCCGTACCTCTGCCCTAACATCCCCTCCTCACAACAAAAATAAAGACAGAATATCTCTTGTCCACACATATCACCCGACTAACCGCCATATTCAACTTATCATTCCCTGCCACTTCCGCAACTTACAATCCGACTCCACAACCAAAGATATATTTCCCTCCCCACCCCTATCTGCCTTTCATAGGGACCGTGCTCTCCTTAACTCCCTCATCCGCTCCACACTCCCCTCCAGCCCCACCAGCACCCGGCACCTTTCCCTACAACCGCAGGAAGTGCTACACATGCACCTACACCTCCCCCCTCACCTCCAGGCACCAAACAAGTCTTTCTTATCAGACAGAGGTTCACCTGCACATCTGTCAATGTGGTTGATGGCATTCGCTGCTCCCATTGTGGCCTCCTCTACATTGGTGAGACCAAGCGGAGGCTCGGAGACCACTTTGTAGAGCACCTGTGCTCTGTTCGCAACAAACAACACCTTCCTAGTCGCAAACCACTTCAACTCCCCCTCCCACTCTCTGGGTGACATGTCCATCCTGGGCCTCCCCCAGTGTCACAATGATGCCACACAGAAACTGGAGGACCAGCACCTCATATTCTGCATCGGGAGCCTACAACCCAACGGTGTCCATGTGGACTTCACCAGTTTCAAAATCTCCCCACCCCTGGCCTCATCCCATAACTAACCCTCCCTCATATCGCTGCCTCCTTGACCTGTCACAACCTGTCCATCTTCTCTCTGACCTATCTGCTCCTGCCACTTCACTGACCAATCTCCACCACTTCCTACCTGCACTCACCTATCGTCATCCCACCTACCTTCCCCAGCCCCACCCATCCTCTTTCTATTTATTTCAGAGCTCCCATCCCCCTTCCGCATTTCTGAAGGAGGGTCCCGACTCTGAAATGTCAACTTTCCCATTCCTCTGATGCTGTCTGGCCTGCTGTGTTCCTTCAGCTCCACACAGTGTTATCTTAGAATAATGCTTGTTTTTGACAAGCATATACTTAATGGGCTGAAGGGCTATTTTCCATGATGTCGACCTACATGAATCATCCATAGGATTCAGCAGGTTATAGATCAGTTGGAGACATGGGCAGAAAAATGGCTGATGGAGTTTAATCCAGCCAAATGTGAAGTGATCAATTTTGGAAGGTCCAGTACAGATGGAAATTATACAGTGACTAGCAGAACTTGACATTGATATGCAAAATGATCTGGGTGTACAGGTTCACAGTTCACTGAAGGTGGCAGCGCAGGTGGATAAGGTGGTAGAAAAGGCCCATGGCATGCTTACCTTCATTGGAAGGGACATCAAGTACAAGGATAGGCAAGTTATGCAACAGCTTTATCAGAATCTAATTAGACCACACTTGAAATATTGTGTACAGTTCTGGTCACCACACTACCAGCAGGATGCGGAGGCTTTGCAGAGGGCACAGAAAAGGTTTACTGGTATATTGCCTGAAATGGGGGATCTTAGCTATGAAGAAAGGCTAGATAGACTGAGTTTGTTTTCACTGGAATGCAGGAGGTTGATGGGTGACTTTTACAAGTTTATAAGATTGTAAATGGCATGGATAGAATGGAAAGTATGAGGCCTTTCCCAGCGCGAAGGAGTCAATTACTAAGGGACACAGGTCCAAGGTGCAGGGGTGGGGGTGGGGTCGAGGTGGGGGGGTGGAAATTTAAAAATGATTTGCGAGGCAACTTTTTCACACAAAGGGTTCTGAGTGCCTAGGATGCGCTGCCCGAGGAGAAAGCAGAAATAATAGCAGCATTCAAGAAGCACCTGGATGCATACATGAATAGGAAGGGAGCAGAAGAGGCTTGGAGGGCTGAAGGGCCTGCTCCTGTGCTGTATTGTTCTTTGTTCTTTGAAGAAACACAGTTTCCGCATTGAACTTGTCAAAACTGTTCAGGAACTTATATACTACAAACACGCCGACACTCACTTTACTAAACTCAAGTGGAAACAAGCCCAGTGTGTCCAACCTTTCCTTACAAAACTGCTCAATCCAGCTACGAATCTAATAAACCTCTTCTGAACCACTTCCAATGCAATGTGGGTAACTTTGGCAGGTGGAGTATATTGTGGGAAAATGTGAACTTGTCTACTTTGACAAGAAGAATAAAAAAGCACCATATCATTTAAACAAAGAGAAATTGCACAACGCTGCGATATCTGGATGTTCTGATAGCACAAATCACAAAAGGTTATTAAGCAGGTACAACAGCATGTGACCAGGGAGCTAAATGGAATGTTGTAATTTATTCCAAAGGAAATGAAATAAAACGAGGGATATTTTGATGCTGAGATAACAAGGCGTGGGGCTGGATGAACACAGCAGGCCAAGCAGCATCATAGGAGCAGGAAAACTTGATGTTTCGGGCCTATCCCCTTCATCAGAAATGGGGGAGGGGAAGAGGGTTCTGAAATAAATAGGGAGAGAGGGGGAGGCGGATAGAGGATGGATAGAGGAGAGGATAGGTGGAGAGGAGGCAGACAGGTCGAAGAGGCGGGGATGGAGCCAGTAAACGTGAGTGTAGGTGGGGTGGGGGGGGTAGGGAGGAGATAGGTCAGTCCAGGGAGGACGGACAGGTCAAGGGGGCGTGATGATGTTAGTAGATAGGAGATGGGGGTGGGGCTTGAGGTGGGAGGGTATCCTCTCCTCTATCCATCCTCTATCCGCCTCCCCCTCTCTCCCTATTTATTTCAGAACCCTCTTCCCCTCCCCCATTTCTGATGCAGGGTCTAGGCCCAAAACGTCAAGTTTTCCTGCTCCTATGATGCTGCTTGGCCTGCTGTGTTCATCCAGCCCCACGCCTTGTTATCTCGGATTCTCCAGCATCTGCAGTACCTTTTATCTCTGATATTTTGTTGCTAAAGTGTTGATGAGGGCCACATTTGGAGTACAGTGTAGAATTTTCATCCCATCTAAGAAAGGATGTAAATGTTTTAAAGAATGTTCACTTGACTGATATCTGGGATATGGGAGCTTCTCATGAGAGTAGAACAAGGAACAATTGATTAACAATAGGATGTGATCCATTCAGGATGGAGATGAAGAGGATTCTTTTTTTGCTGAGCCTTGTTAGTCTTTGGAACGCTAATTCCCAGAGTGTAGGGGAGGTGGAGTAGAGTCAAGGTTAATGCCAGGGTAGATAGAGCCTTGACTAGGGTTGAAGGCTATTTGGGTCAAATAGGAGAGTGGAGTTGTGGTCCCAAACAGATCAGCCATAACCTTATTATATGGTGGAATGGGCTGCTCCTACTACCCTGCTCCTAGTTCTTCTGTGTGTATGTATGTTTGCATATGACCAACATGGTCAATAAAATGGGCAGGTAGGAAGTGGAGATCAGCTTAAAATAGTGATTGCTCACTGACTCTAAAAGAGTGGGTGTGATTCAGACAAAACTCCCAGGTTTATAAGTCTCAAGATTCTGAGGCCAATATTACTAGAAAAATAAATCTAGAAAAAACACTTTGGCCATTTTATATATTCTAGTCTGGAATGCCTTTATATCACGATGCTGTGGCAGAATCCAAGTCTTTTCAATTATTTAAATTCCACAGTTATTACAAAATACTGAATACCCTTATCTGTTAAAAATAATGATATCAGTTTCACTAGCCATTGGTCCTGATGCAGCATTCAGCCCAGTTGAAACATTGATTAAAGTATTGAGTGCAAAGTTTAGTATTTGTGACACTCCCAACTCTTCAAACCCTAGGGAAAATTACCCTAGGAGGATTACACTGGGAGGATTACATTTCATCCAAACATAATAAGAATAGGGGCAGTTAGAGACTTCACACTTGTGGTCTTTGGTCTTCTAACTTAAAATTGTAAAGTTTCAATTTCCTTGTCTCTGTGACATGGGGATTTTCTTTTACCTACAAGGTGGAATTTCCTGATTATTGCATCACACCATGCACAGCAGTGTAAAGGGAGAGACACACAGGAATGGCCATACTAGTTATATCAATGCAACCGCCCTTCAACTACTGAGAATATGCATCCTTGGTTTTGCAAAGTATACAGACAAACTTACACTTCTGTAAAATGCAAATGTATAATTTTGTAGGAGGTACAATAATGTATGGAGAATTGCTTTAAAAGAGGTGTGAACCCAATAAAACCACATACCATTGTCATACAAGATAATGACAGTTTCCAACTGTAAAATTACAATCTGCTGCAAATATATTTTCATATCTTGATGTTCAATCAAAAAATTTTTGATCTCAATCAATTTCTGTAAAATCATGCCCTTGTGTTACCTCCCACTATTAGCATTAGCTGTAGCTCAGTTGGTTGTGCATTCAAATAATTCGTCAGGTCTTATTTTGTTCACTAATGCACTTAGAACATCTTATAGATGCTGAGAGAGTGCTGCATTGTCAAAAGTGCCATCTCTTGGATGAAATGTCCTGCCTGACCTCTCAGTGGGTATAAATTATCCAAGGACTGTACTTCAAAAAAGAACACAACCTGTCCTTGATATCCTGACTAATGTTTGTCTATCAATTTACATAACAATAAACAGATGATCTGGTCATTGACATATCGTGTACAGGGGACCTGACCATACACAAATTGACCGTTGTGATTTCTATACAACAGTGATGGTTTTCCAAACATACCTTCAGTTGCAGCAAAACTGTCTATGTCTACTGGCCATGGCAATGCTATGTTCTATTAAAATGCAGTTCATGTGTAACACACTGAATGGGACTTCCTCCTTAAATCTAAAGGCCAAAGAAAGAACTGGCATTTCAATAGCATCTTTCACATATTTAGGTTATTGCAAAACACTCCAGATAATGTATTACTCTCAAAGTATTGTTACCAAGGTTACATGGACAAACATAGCACCAACCAAAGTGCCAAAGTTAATCTCTTCAGGTGGAAAAAAAGACTAATGAACAGCTGATGCAGGAAATCTGAAACAAAAACAGAAATTGCTGGAAAAACTCAGCAGTATTGGCAACATTTGTGGATAGAGAAACCGGTTTCAGGTACAATGACCCTTCTTCAGAACTCTTCATATGGTGTTGACCGAGAGGTCAATGTCAGTATGGACACTGGAAAAGTTCTAATGGTCATCCTTCATTTTTATTTCTAATTCAAACCAGCAGAAAAGGTTAAACATTTCATTTGAAAGATAGTACCAAGAACAATAGTATCAATCTAGTGCTTAATTCATACAATGGGTGTGAGGCTACAGTTTTCTGACTCAGACATAAATGCCTCCAACTTTCACTAATCTGCTCACTTATCATGCAGCAGAAACATAGTCTCATGAGAAAGTCCTTAGAATTCTGATATTTGGATGAGGGATATCACTTTCCCACCATCCTGACTACAGGAGCTCTGTGGAACGTTGGACTTTTGAGCAAGAGTAGGCCATCCGGTCCTTCAAGTTTCCCATGTCATTCCATAAAATTCTAAAATGTTAACATAGTCAATGCAACCCCCTCAACATTAGTAAACACGACATGCATAATGCAGTGTTCAGGACCTGGTTGTTCAATCATCTTTTTTTTGGGCATCATCTCTATCAGTTTCAGAAAATTCATGCCCTTGTGTAATCTCCGACCATTAGCTCCCATCGTGAGTTGTGACTCAGTTTGTTGTGGGTTCAGGTCATCCTTCAGGACTTGTTGAGTTCACTAATCCACGTTGAGAAACCTGCTTATGCTGAGAGGGTGCTGCACTGTCAGAGGTTCCATCTTTTGGATGAGGTATAAATTGAAGCACTATCTGACCTCTCATGTGGGTATGTGATCCCATGACAGTACTTCAGAGAAGTGGTGTTCTGACTAGTATTTGTCTCTCAACCTACATAGCAATAAACCATTTATCTCGTCATTTACATATTGCATATATGGGATCACAGCTGATCTGGTTTTGGTCTCAGCTCCACTTTCCTGTCTGCATCCATAACCCTTGGCTTCCTTGTCTATCAAGTACCTTAATGTGTGAAAAAAAAATTGTAATGTTTGTGACCAACTGGCCGTGAGAAACAAGGAGCAGAACATGTTCTGGAAAATTTGATAACATGATCATGTTTGCACTAAGTTGTAAATTACCTTGCCAGGCTAGCAGGTAGTGAATTACAAAAATGTGATGATGTGGCACTATAAGAATGCTGCTTTCATGAAATAGATACCGTGACTACTAACCAGATACAGCCAGGGCTAACAGGTCAGACATAAGGAAGAGAAATGCTTCTTATAAAAAATGTTCTTACCGTAAAAAGCACTTAAGGCTGCTCCACGTCTACAGTTCTGTTGCAAGTTGCTATTTCACAATACTTTTTGATAAGGCTTATTGTTTAAACCGGCTTTGCACTGTTGGCTAGTTCACAGGGCCAGACAAAAATATGTCATCAGTTTTGAAACATAGGAAGGCGGCTGACAGCTATTTCAACTGGTTTGAGTTTGACAACTATTTCAATTGGTGAAGCTAAATTGTCAAATCAAGTTTAATGGAGGTAATTCTCACGCAACAATAATATAGAATGGTATGGTGGTAGGAGAGTAGGGCAAAATTGCCTGCATCCAGGAAATTTCCCCAGCTATTATTGACAGCCACGACCTTGGTGTCCAAACTGAGAAGGTGAAAAATTTGGACAGCTATCTGAATGGGATAGGTATTGAGAGATATGGACCAAACACAGACAAATGGGACTAGACTAATGGTGAAAGTTGGATGGCATGGATAAATTGGGTCGAAGGGCCTGTTTCCATGCTGCAAACTTCTATGACTACGTCTGGTAATTGTAGTGCTAGCACCTGAAAATGGCACATCTACTTTGTACTATTATGTGTGATCCCTTGGGTGTCTTTTTTTAATGTTAATAGCACTACTTTAAAGGCAAGACATTGTTGTCAATTTTACAGCACATATCTTCAACAGAAGAAACAGAGTCATAAATTCAGAGGATTCCTCTGAGGTCTCACATATCGAGTCATAGAAATGTACAGCACAGAAATAGACCCTTCTGAGATAGTAGGAACTGCAGATGCTGGAGAATCTGAGATAACGAGGTGTAGAGCTGGATGAACACAGCAGGCCAAGCAGCATCAGAGGAGCAGGAAGGCTGACGTCTCGGGCCTAAACCCTTCTTCAGAAAGGATCCCTTCAGTCCAACTCATTCATGCCGACAAGGTATCTTAAATTAATCTAGTCCCATTTGTCAGCATTTGACCCATATCCCTCTAAGCCTTCCTATTCATATAACCATCCAGATGCCTTCTAAATGTCGTAATTGTACCAGCCTCCACCACTTCCTCTGGAAGTTTGTTCCATATATGCACCACCCTTTGCGTGAAAAGTTGTCCCTTTTAAATCTTTCCCCTCTGACCTTAAACCTATGCCCTGTAATTCTGGACAACCCTACTCTGGGGAAAGGACCTTGTCTATTTACCCTATCCATGTTCCTCATGATTTTGTAAACTTCTGTAAGGTTACCCCTCAGCCTCTGACACCCCAGGGAAAATAACCCCAGGCTATTTAGCCTCTCCCTATAGTTCAAACCCTCCATCCCTGGCTATATCCTTGTAAATCTTTTCTGAACCCTTTCAAATTTCACAACATCATTTCTCTAGCAGGGAGACCAGAATTACATGCAGTATTCCAACATACACAAGACTGTTTGCCTGTGGACTTCTGGTAACTTCCACTGAGTTTCATAAAATCTCAAGATAATTGTAACTGTCACATGACACCAGGTCATAGTGCAATGGGTTTATTTGAAATCGCACATTTTCGGAGCTTAGCCCATTCCTCAGGTGAAGTGAGACAGAAGCGCGCTCACACATTATTTATAAACAGAGAGATCAAAAGTTTATACAGATGGTGTGAGTGGAATGCTGAATTATAAGTCTCTGCAGGTGATCAAAGGTGTCATACAGTCTGAATGAAGTGTCAACAACTGAAAAGCAAGCGAAGAGATGACCTAATATTCGATTAAGTGAAGCAGAGAGATAATTACAAAAAATTAAAAATAAGGTGGTGTTGGCGACAATTCAAATGACTGGAATAACAGATAGGTATAAGTGTCGCATGCCGAGGGTCTAACCATAGTAATGAGTAATCCAAAACTGTACAAACTAATTAAGATAGAGAGATCATAACAATTTATCAAGGCAATCGTACCCATGAAGACGACCTCAACTATGATCTTGGGTTCATGTTGTGCTGCATGTGACCTCACCACACTGTTCTGCATCTGTAAACTCTTCCTTACTGACCTGTTTTGACACCATCACCTTGATAAATTGTTATGATCGCTCCACCTTAATTAGTTTGTACAGTTTTGGGTTACTTATTACTTCGATTAGACCCTTGGCATGCGACTCTTACACCTATCACGTTATTCCAGTCTATTGGTTTGTCTCCAGCACCACCTTTGTTTTTTTTGTCGTTATCTCTCTGCCTCATTTAATGGATTATAGGTCATCCCTTCACTCGTTAGTCAGCTGTTATTCAATCTTACTCACATCGCCTGACACTTTTGACCACCTGCAGAGACTTATTATTCGACATTCCACTCACACCATTTGTATCATCTTTTAATTTCTCTGCCCTTGATCTCTCTGCCTATAAATTCTGTGTCTGTGTGCTCCTCTTCACCTGAGGAAGGGCTGCACTTTGTAAGCTTGTGATTTCAAATAAACCTGTTGAACAAATAACCTGGTGTTTTCTTGTCCAACCCAGTCCAGTGCCGACACCTCCACATCATATCTGTAACTGGATTAGGCTGATTTTAACTCACCAATCAGAGAAACGCAAGTGAACAATCCTGCCATCATATAATGAAACTGTATCTAACTTTTTTTTACCTTTAGTAACCAACACCAACCAATAGTTCAAGTTGCAAATAGTGAACATCATTCACGTCATTTGTCCAAAACTGTCCTTGGCTTTCCTTTCATAGTCTTTGCCTAAAAAAAGATTATCAACACTAGGGAGCAAAAAGGAACACGTTATTGAAATCTGTAGCAACCACTAATGAAGGTCAAATATTTCTACTGCATCATAATTGAATTGGCACAAATACAGTGTAATGTCCTTCTTAATAAATTCCATTAGTTCTAAGACAGAAATGTAATTCCAAATAGAGATAAATATTTTTCTGCATGCGTAGAATAGAGACCTAAATAAAAATTGGGGGCAATTTTACTTAAAAAACATTAAATCGTTCGGGAGACAGCAAGAACTGCAGATGGTGGACACAGAGGCAACATAGTGAGGAGCTGGAGGATCACAGCAGGCTAGGATGCTGCTTGGCCTGCTGCGTTCCTCCAGCTCTACACTGTGTTAAGTTGTTAAGTGTAGTTTAATGTTTAATGAAATTCTTTCCTCGATCCCAACAACAAAATAGTGATTGGAATGTAAATAGAATTGTGAAGTGAAAGTAATGGTATAATGTTTAAAAGAGATATGGATAGGTTCATGAATTAGAAATGTTTGGAGGGATGTGGGCCAAGCGCAGGCAGGTGGGACTAGTTTAGATTAGGATTATGGTTGGCATGGACTGGTTGGACCGAAGGGTCTGTTTCTGTGCTGTATGACTCTATGACTCTATGAAGAGAAAGGAGTGTTTGTCCAATTTCTTAATTGTCATTTTGGAGCAGTTTTCAGTCAGGAGGAAATTTTTTGCTGGTTGCAAATTTAGTTCTGATTATTGCTATGCAATGAGTAATCCAGAGGATTTTGAAACCAGGAAGTGAAAGCATTTAATAAATTAATTTAGAAAATGAATGTCAACAATCCCCAGATTGGATTGTTTATATTGTAAGCTGCAAGAAGAAAGTAAGGCAAAACAGTTTTAGTAAGATTCAACAAACAGAAATTTAGAAATGGACAATCATATTTGTTAAACCGCAGTGACGTTTTTGAATGTATTACAAATAAAGTAGAACACAATGTGATAAAGTTGACTCGTATAAAACTTACATAAGGAAGGGCTCATGGAAATAAAAAAGAATACAGGAATGTAGAATAAAACACGAAAATTGTTCAAAATTTAGTTAACGGAAAGCATCTGCAAGGTTAGTGGTGTTAAATCAGGAGTTATTGAGTGGACGACCAGACGGAAGGAAGTACTGTTATTTCGTGACAATGTATATTGTTGGGATGCAGAACTGAACATGAGTGTAGAAGCAAATCAAAAACAGGGAGAGTGGCAAGGAAAGAAATATGTTGCTGTATATAAGTTCCAAAGTACCTTACACATAATGAATTTACTCTACAGTTCATTGACTATTATTGTGTCAGAAAACACAACAGTGTCTATTTTATGAGATAACAAGCATGGGGCTGGATGAACACAGCAGGTCAAGCAGCATCATAGGAGCAGGAAAACTTTACCTTTTATCTCTGATACAGTGTCTATTTTATGTAAAGTTGGATCCTAAAATGATAGTGCCAATTTGGAAAGCAATGTTGTGAAGCACATTGGGAGAATTGCATGGTTGGCTTCACATAGCGAGATGCTTTAACATCCGTGTGGGTTTTCATTTGCTGGAAGTTATGGTGGCAGAGCAGGAGCAATTTAAAGGAAGTCTTGGCCATATGATACAACAGGTGGAATAGAATTAGCACAGGGACATGAGAAGGACAGTCCAACAACAGCTCATGTTCATATGGTACTTTTAATTTAATAAATCATCTCAAGGTGCTTCTATGAACATTGCCACACAGAACTTGACATTGGGCCAAAGGAGACCAATGACGAAAAGCTTGGCTAAAAAGGTAAATTTTCTGAGGATCTTAATGAAAACTGGAAGAACTACGGCTGTACGAACTACGAACTTCTGAGGAAGCGTCACTGGATCCAAAACATTAAGTCTGACTTTTTCTTCACAGATGCTGCCAGACCTGCTGAGCTTTTCCGGCAATTTCTGTTTTTGTTTCTGAGGATCATGATCGAAGAGAAACAGTTGGAAATGCTTAGGAAGAGATAGCCAATGTTGAAGAGTGAAGGCATGGCTGCCAATGGTGGTGCCAAGGGAAGGAGATGTACAAGATGACCAGAGTTGGAGAAAAGTATAATTCCTGGACAATTGTAATGCTGGAGAAGATTACTGAATTAGGAACAAGTGAGGCTATGAAGGGGTTTGAACATGAAGAGTTAGTTGCTTTCATTGTTGATGTCATTGTTGGAGAAACAATTTATAAGGAAAGAGAATGTGGTTCATTAATTACATATCTAGATTACATACCTGGATACCTTCTTCTCCTCTTCCAACCTCTTAGGTGGCTTCTAGATGTCTGGTAGGAATGACTTTGACTTGTCATAACTGTAACATTGTGGAGGACACAGTAGGCAACCACAAATTTGGAGACACATCCCATGGAAAATGTTGGGTAAATTCGCCTGAGCAGTCCAGGCAATGGAACTGCTACTTAAGCTGCTAATATTTTGTTGCTGGTGGCTGCATTATGGGCGTTGTAGAACCGTTTATCCATGACTACTGGATTGACAGAGAGATTTCATTCACCACATGTAGAGCAGGTGTGATTTGTCCTTGAGGAGCCAGCCTTTGGTCTTTTATGGCCTGAATATACAAACATAAAAACATACAAATTAAGAGCATGGGTAGGTAATTAGATCCCTTCAAGCCTGCTCCATCAAAGAACAACACAGCACAGGAACAGCCCTTCAGCCCTCCAAGTCTGCGCTGACACATTTTGCCCTTCGATATTAAAACTGACTTCACTTACAGGATCCATATCCCTCTATTCCCTTCCTATTCATGTATTTGTTCAGGTGCTCCCCTGAAACGATCATGATGGATTTGATTTATCCATTTATCCATTTTTGCCTTAAGTGTATTCAATGACCATAACTTCACCATGCCCTGTGAAAGAGAGCTTCACAGACTCACAATCCTCTGAGAAAGAAATTCCCCCATTTGTGTCCTAAATGAAAGGCACCTGATTTTAAACTGTGTTTCTTAATTTCACTTGCAAGAGGAGCATCCTTTCAGGAAGTTCTTACTTTGCTTAATAGCCCTTGGTATGACAGCTTGTCAAATGCCTTCTGGAAATCGACATAAAGCATGTCCAGGTGTGGAGCTGGATGAACACAGCAGGCCAAGCAGCATCATAGGAGCAGGAAAGCTTGACGTTTCGGGCCTAGACCCTTCATCAGAAATGGGGGAGGGGAAAAGGGTTCTGAAATAAGTAGGGAGAGAGGGGGAGGATTATGAGAGAGTTGCAGTGGGAGAGAGATCTGGTGAATAGCATTATTTGGAGGTATTGTGCAACATAGAAGTCTTGTTCGGACCTGTGCATGAAAATGTTGGCATACTCGGGAGCAAATCTGGTCCCCATGGCAGTTCCCTGTGTCTAGGTGAAGAACTGGTTGTCAAAGGTAAAGATGTTGTGGTCGAGGATGAAGCGGATGAGTTGTAGGATGAAGCCTGGGAATTGGCAGTTGGTGGTATTGAGTACTGAGGATGTTGCAGAGATGCTGGAGGATGTTGATGTAGAGTGCCAAAATGTCCTTTGTGACAAGGAGTGTTCCTGGTATGACTGGTCTGTGGGTGCTGAGTCTCTGTAAGAAATCTGCAGTGTTGTGACAGAAGCTGTGGTTCCCTGTACAGTGAGTTTCAAGATGCCCTCAACACAGCCAGAGAGATTCTCACACAGGGTCCCATTGCCTGATGCAATGGCACTTCCAGGTATGTTGGCTTTGTGTATCTTTGGAAGACAGTAGGAGTCTCTTACATGGGAGTACACAGGATGAGAGTGTGTAGGGTATACTCTGATGGACTGAACTGGTTTGTTGATTGTCTCATTGGGTTCACTGCTGACATCTTGGCAGAATTCCTGGAGTCTCATTCATCTGATAAATTCCTGTGTGTCTGCCACAAGACCAATGGGGACAATTTTGGTGGTGGGGCAGAAACTGAGTCCTCGACTGAGAACTTCTCAGTTTCTGCCCCACCACCAAAATTGTCCCCATATGTCTTGTGGCAGACACAGGAATTTATCAGATGAATGAGACTCCAGGAATTCTGCCAAGATGTCAGCAGTGAACCCAATGAGACAATCAACAAACCAGTTCAGTCCATCAGAGTATACCCTACACACTCTCATCCTGTGTACTCCCATGTAAGAGACTCCTACTGTCTTCCAAAGATACACAAAGCCAACATACCTGGAAGTGCCATTGCATCAGGCAATGGGACCCTGTGTGAGAATCTCTCTGGCTGTGTTGAGGGCATCTTGAAACTCACTGTACAGGGAACCACAGCTTCTGTCACAACACTGCAGATTTCTTACAGAGACTCAGCACCCACAGACCAGTCATACCAGGAACACTCCTTGTCACAAAGGACATTTTGGCACTCTACATCAACATCCTCCAGCATCTCTGCAACATCCTCAGTACTCAATACCACCAACTGCCAATTCCCAGGCTTCATCCTACAACTCATCCGCTTCATCCTCGACCACAACATCTTTACCTTTGACAACCAGTTCTTCACCTAGACACAGGGAACTGCCATGGGGACCAGATTTGCTCCCGAGTATGCCAACATTTTCATGCACAGGTCCGAACAAGACTTCTATGTTGCACAATACCTCCAAATAATGCTATTCACCAGATCTCTCTCCCACTGCAACTCTCTCATAATCCTCCCCCTCTCTCCCTACTTATTTCAGAACCCTTTTCCCCTCCCCCATTTCTGATGAAGGGTCTAGGCCCGAAACGTCAAGCTTTCCTGCTCCTATGATGCTGCTTGGCCTGCTGTGTTCATCCAGCTCCACACCTTGTTATCTCAGATTCTCCAGCATCTGCAGTTCCTATTATCTCTGATAAAGCATGTCCATATGTTTCCTTTATCCACCTTGCATGTTGCTTCCTCAAAAGATTCCATTAAGTTCGACTAACATGATTTATCTTTCACAAAACCATATTGATCTGCCTGATTGTGCTGAGATCTCCAAGAGCCCCAAGATAACCTCCTTAATGAAAGATTCAAGCATTTGCCCTATCACAGATGTTTGACTTAACTGGTTTGTAATTTATTGTTTTCTGTCTTCCTCCATTCTTGAATAGGGAACCACGTTCCAATAAGGAAGCATTATGTTGTGGGTAAATCACCACCTTTAATTCAGCTACATATTAAGAAATCTCAGGCACAATCAAGCAGTGAAACAATACTTCAAACTTTATTGCATGTAGCAACCAAATATAAGAACCCTTCAAGTAAGCAGGTATAAACCTGAGACCCAACTCAGCTATTATTTGATTAATGGTGAAATCTGGCCAAGACTCAACCAACAGTGGTCTGTCACTGGGGGTGGAAGTGTCCAGAGCTCAATCCTTGCGCAGTGTTGTTCATTGCAGTTCTGCTGCTGAGCTGTTTTGGTGTTCAATACTTATACAGGTTTTCATCCTTTGAAGTGATATATTGATGATTTCTTTAGAGTCCTTCATCTGAGTTACTGCAAGAATGCAGCTGGCTTCCTTTTCAAAAGTATTTTATTTGTTTCTTGTCGCATTTGGCATTGATTATCTGTTCGAAAACATAGCTTTCCTATGGTTAACTCCCTAAATTCATCTGCAGGGCAATCCATATTCTTTGTGGTGTTAAAGCATCCAGTTTATCAAGTGGTTGTCAAAGCAGTTTAGTTCATGTAATCCCTCCAAGACATGGCTAATTGCTTGAGTCTCTGTGTAACAGCTTGTCTTTGTTCCTTAACAATTTATTCCTGACAGAGTTATTGCTGTGTGTGATAGTTTATCTTTTGCTGATTCATTCAGTCCATGTACAGTTATTAATGTTTTGAAGGCTGTAATAGCACAAATATTTTCCAATCTAATGCGATCTTTCCAGAATCTGGGAAATCTTGGAAAATTAAAGCCGATGCATCTATTATTTCATCAGCCACTTCTTTTGTGACACCAGGATGAAAGCTACCTAGATCTGGACACCCGTTGGCTTTTAGTTCTAATAATATTCTTATGACCCTTCTCTTGGAAAATGTAATTTTTTTTAACTCATTTTCTTTTACCCCTGAACCACTATTATTTTTGTGATGTTATTGTATCCTCTACAATGAAAATCAATGTAAAATTTCCCTGTTGTTCATTATTCATTCCACAAACTCACCATTTACAGGGCTGACACTCACTTTATTTACTCTTTTCCTTTCTAAATACTTGTAGGAATTCTTATTACATGTTATTATATTTATAGCTAGCTTTCTCACATACCTTAATTTATTCCTCCTTGTTAACCTGTTGCTTTTTCTCTGCTGTTCTATATATTCTGTACAATCTTCCAATTTGCCACTCATCTTTGCAGATTTCTACATCTTTTCTTTCACTTTGTACTATTTTTAGTTTCCTTATTTATCCATGGACTTTGCGTCCATCCCATGGAATATTTCTTTCTCACAGGAATCTATCTTTTCTAAGTATTTTGAAATATTACCACAATGATCTACCACTGCACCTTTACTGGCTTACCTCAGAACCTAATTTCCCAGTCCCCTTTAGCTAGGTCTGCCTTACAATTGCCTTATTTTAAGTTGAAAACACTAAGTCTTAGATCCACTCTTCGCTTCTCCAAACTGAATGTGAAATTCAATCTTGTTATGATGATGGAAACAGTAGACTTCCTCAGAATGGAGGCATCATGTGTGCTGCCAGGATATCAGACATTTACTGACATGATGATCTGAGCATTGCCACGTATCAAATGCACATTAATAAAGTGGAAACTTTGCAAAGTTTGTACTTAGCCCCTTTGAAATAATGTATCTGGAAAGACATCTATCAGCAGTCGATAGCTCCATGCACTATTGAGAATTCCACTATCCTGTTGGAGGCACACACCTACTCAAGCTGCTTCTCTCTAGTTAGAGCAAAAGTAATAAACTTTCTTCTCCTCCCAGACAGGGCCTCTTATCATCCCTAGGATGTAATGATGGATGGCATGTGAGGATAGGATCATTGTACCATTGACTCCTGCCTGAAGGGTCCAGTTGCTTGTAAGTTGAGATTGATGGTGACCTTGGTGACTGACATGTGCCTCATCCTGCTCAGAGGCTGCAAGTCTAGTTGAAGAGATGGCACAGATATGCCTAGATCCTGGTGAATCTGAGGTTTCTCAGGCACTGTTTGTGGCTGAGGCAGAGGTTCCACAATCCTGTGGGGAATAGGACCTTCTGGCGATTTGTCCCCCTCCTCCTGCTGCGCAGTGATTCCCCTCCCTATGGCTTCAGAAACTGCAGGCCCCAAGCAAATTCTAACCTTAAAGAAGAAAGGTCTGTAAAACCTCTTTCCTGCAGCAAAAGCCCTTCCAGATCCTGTAATTCACAGCTGCACCTCCAAAGCCATTGCAGTCTACCCCTGCAAAATGTTGCATTTGGAAAAGTAAGTCAAAAGCATCTGAAAGTTGAACGGTGCCAGTGCAGGTCAGTTTGCATGCTTCACTGGGAGGGATCAACATAGGGCAGGTGCTAAATGAACCCACATAGTCCAAATTTCAAAACTATGCACCACACCTGACATCATGAGCTACCTACGTCCAGAGCTCTCAGCCCGTGCACAGCAAACCCTACACTAGTACTCTTCCCAGTACCGGGCACCTGATAGACCATACCACACATTCCCAGAAGTGTAAATTCCCACAACGCCCACACAAGGGGCAATATTGAAGCCAATCCTGTGGTGCTTACATGTTTATTATCTCTTCTCAATTTGTAGAATGATGTCTATCTTTGTTTTATCTTATTTTATTTCATTCTGTCTCTCTGAAGATATTTCTTGGATGTGTGCCAAAGTCTTTGGGTTATGAAGGCCAACTTTATATTGACAGAGCAGGTCAATATTATGTTGGCTCAGTTGCTGTGTTGGAGTTTTTCCTGTTTGTTTCAGCTGTTATCAAACTGCCTGAAATTTTAGGAACAGGAAAATTTTATCAGGACTAAAAAGCCCATCCCATTTCGTAAATCAATTCCACAATTCTCACCAATCAGTTCACTCTTTCAGAATTCCATTGTCTTGAAATCTGTTGTCTGTGCCATTCCGTTTAGTGAATGTTGTGAACTTTCTCACTGACTTTTTTCCTCAACCATTGAACCTGTAGGTGAAAGAGGGCAAATGAAAATGACTTCTCTTTTCCTGTGCAGGTGCCTCATTTTTACATTGTACCCCTGTTGTTTGCACCTTCAGAAAAATGTGTAAAACACAAACTCTAGCATAAAGGTAATGGGTGGAAGTAAGGCCACAAGACCATAAGTATAGGAGCAGAATTAGGCCATTTGGCACATCGAATCTACTCCACCGTTCAATCATGGTTGATATGTTTCTCAAACCTATTCTCCTGCCTTCTCCTTATAACTCCCTCGAAAGGGAGGCAATGGCCTAGTGGTACTATCACTGGACTGTTAACCCAGAGACTCAGATAACATTCTGGCGACCCAGGTTCAAATCCCACACGGCAGATGGTGGAATTTGAATTCAATAAACACCCAGAATTAAAAATCTAATGATGACTGTGAATCCATCGTCAATTGTCGGAAAAACCCATCTGGTTCACTAATGTCCTTTAGGGAAGGAAGTTGCCAACCTTACCTGGTCTGGCCTATGTGTGACTCCAGACCCACAGCAATGGGGTTGACTCAACTGCCCTCAGAGCAAATAGAGATGGGCAAAAAATGCTGCCTAGCCAGCGACGCCCTCATCCCGCGAATGAATAAAGGGAAAAAAAAACCCTTGATTCTTACTAATCAGGAACCTATCCATCTCTGTCTTAAATACACTTAATGACAGCCTTCTGCGGCAATGAGTTCCAAAGATTAACCATGCTCTGGCCGAAGAAATTCTTCCTCATCTCAGGTTTAAAGGGTCGTCCCTTAACTCTGAGGATGTGCCTTCGGGTCCTAGTCTCTCCAACTAGTGGAGATATCTTCTCCATGCCCATTCTATCCAGGCCTCAGTATTCTGTAAGTTTAAATCAGATTCCCCTTTCATCCATCCACACCATATTGAGTCCAGACCCAGAGTCTTCAGCCACTCCTCATGTGTCAAGACCTTCATCCCTGGGATCATTCTTGTGGACCTCGTCTGGGGCCTCTTCAATACCAGCACATCCATCCTTGGATATGGGGTTCAAAAGTGCTCACAATATTCCAAATGTGGTCTGACCAGAGCATTATAAAGCCACAGCAGTACATCCCTTCTCTTGCATTCTAGCCCTCTGGAAATGAATGCTAATATTGCATTTACCATGCTAACTGCCAACTGAACCTATGTGTTAACCTGAAGAGAATCCTGAACTAGGACTCCCAAGTCCCTTTCTGGTTCATATTTCTGAAGTCTTTCCCCATTTAGAAAATAGTCTACCTCTCTACTCTTTCTACCTCACACTTTTACACACTGTATTCCATCTGCTACTTCTTTGCCCACTCTCCTAGTCCTTCTGCAGCCTCTTACTTCCTCAACACCTATTCTTGTGGATGCCCCTCTGCCTATCTTTGTGTCATCTGCAAATTTAGCGACAATGTTCTCAGTTCCTTCATTCTGCTTCTGTGTTGTATACTCAAAGTAACACATGCAATATTCAGAAACATGTTAAAAGTGCAGTCAGATGACAGGGCAAGCCTAACCTACAAATGCAAAGTGTTACAGAGAGGTAAGGACTGATGTAAAAACCTGCTAGCATATAAAGAGTGGTGGCTAGAGTCATATATTTAAAGTTGCATCCTACCGGTTTGTAGCAGGTTAGTCATTCAATCACCTCCCATGTTCTAACTTTAGTTAATGCCAAAAGAGGTATGGTTGGATGAGGAACAAAAACAGAGTTGCTAGGAAAGCTCAGCAGGTCTGGCAGCATCTGTGTAGGAGAAAACAGAGTGAATGTTTTGGGTCCGGTGACCCTTCCTCAGAAGCTGAGCTTTTCCAGCAACTTTGTTTTTGTTCCTGATTGACAGCATTCGCAGTTCTTTTGGTTTTTATGGTTTGATGAGGAGACAGTTGCTTTCTGGCTTTAGCAAACACTGCCCACCACCCCCGCTGCCCTCCATTACCCCTCATCAATCCACCCCAAATCTACCTATTTTGGTTTTCAAATGCAGCTGAATATGTGGAGCATTTTTTTTTACGACTATTGAATTTCATAGGGAACAAAGCCATTGATTCTCACTGCAACTTAATATGGTTCGGTAGAATTGCAGCTGAAAGGTTTAAGACAATTTCTGAACATTAAATTTATTGTTTTAAAAGACGTATTGACTTATTTGATTAACTTGTGAATACTTAAGCCCCTTACAGGATGTGTGAAAGCCATTAAGGTTAACAGCATAGATTGGAACTATTTGGCCTAAAGGTGTCTGTATTGGTCTTTTCCTGAATAATCCAGAACCATTTATTCTGCGCCATGCTTTCCTGACAGTCCTGTGGCTTACTCTGCTTTAGTTATCCCTAGTTAGTCACCACCAAACCCACCCCCCACCTTTCCCCTTCTCCAACAAAATTAGTATACATAAGGAGTGTTTTGGACTTCGACCAGTTTATTTTTGTCGTGATATTGTTTCATATTTCAGAGAGGTGTGATTGAAATAGGATAAACTAGTGACTACGGTACAGGAAAGGGCTAAGTCACTGACGTGGCAGTTTGATTTGATCAAACAATGAGGAGCATTGCAGGGATTCCATTAGCTTTGGAATCTGTGCCAAGCATTGCACCCTCCCTCACTTCAACTGATTTCATGTCAAATTGCATCAAACCAAGAAATCAATGGGTAGTGTCCATATCTCTGAGCAGGAAGCTCAGGACTCAAGTTCCACTCCAGGATTTTGATGGCCAATTCATGGTACAGCTAAATAGATGAAGTTTCAACATGTAAATCCATCCATAATATGTCACTCGCTGGTGATAACAATGGAAAAGATTCCTGGTCAGCAATGTGATGGAAAGAAATTGAAGCCTCTATTATCAGTATTCATAGCTCCATCTAGAACACGCATGTAAAAGGTTGTGTTGCCATTTGCCACTCAGACGCCTTGGTGAACTGGTTGGCATGTGTTGTAAGACTAAGCAATTAGCACCACGTTGCACACTAAATCCTGTCCATTGCTCATCATTTTGTATGAGCTCACTGGATTCATGATCACATCCTGGGGGTTGTCATTGACCAGAAACTCAATTGGACTCACCTCATAAACACAGTGGCCACAAGAGTAGGTCAGAGGCTAGGGATACTGCTAGAAGTAACTCACCTCCTGACTCCTAAAAGCCTGTCCACTATTTACAAGGCACAAGTCAGGAGTGTGATGGAATACTCCCCACTTGCCTGAATGGGTGCAGCTCCAACAACACTCAAGAAGCTTGACTCCATCCAAGACAAAACAGCCTGCTTGATTGGTATTGCATCCACAAACAACCATTCCCTCCACTACTGACGCTTAGTACACACTGCTGCAACTATCTACAAGTTGCACTGCCACTGCATAAATTCAACAAAGATCCTCAGACAGCACCTTCCAAACCCACAATGACTTCCATCTAGAAGAACAAAGACAGCAGATATATGGAAACACCGCCATCTTCAAGTTCCCCTCCATCCTGACTTGGAAATATATCGCTGTTCCTTCACTGTTGCTGGGTCAAAATCCTGGAATTCCCTCTCTAATGGAACTGCGAGGTAACCTACAGCAGGTGGACTGCAGCAGTTCAAGAAGGAAGCACACCACCAATTTCTCAATGGCAGCTAGGGACAGGCGATAAATGCTGGCCAGCCAGCAATGCCCACATCCCACAATTGAATTTAAAAAAAAGTTCTGTCTCCTTCAAGATCTCAAGCTGTTCTCCATTCCAGGTCCTTAAGACATTAACATATTGGGTGGTGCTTAGACCTCTATAACTGTGACCTCTTCGGAACCAAACACCTTATATGTAGACAAGATGGACATTGTGGATCAGATCGAGGCTAACAACATATGGTTCGACTCCCATTTTGTATGTCATAGATTTGGAATTTGCCTTCTTCCTGGAGATTGCAGCACTGTGAGTCAGTGTTTGGGTAAAGAACTCAAGAAGGAGTAACATGAAACCAAACTGCGCTCATTTTCTAGAGATAATAGGTACTGCAGATGTTGAAGGGTCTAGGCCCGAAACGTCAAGCTTTCCTGCTCCTATGATGCTGCTTGGCCTGCTGTGTTCATCCAGCTCCACACCTTGCGCTCATTTTCTAGCTTGGATTGAGATGATTTCTAAGAAATTCAGTATGATTGACACAGATGTTATTTGAGACTGTTAAAAAGAGCTTTCACCAAATTCCACTGATCCATTCACAGGTTTTATTTTGATGGGTGAATTCTGAGAAAAAAACCTCCCAAATTGAAGGACTTCCTTCAAGATCTCCCATTGTTCCAGAAATGCAGTGTCAAGAATTCAAATGAATTGCACCCAAGCTTAATCTGTATGCAGTGCTCAAATCACTCATTTTCTGCAGGAAAAGAATTAATATTCTTCAATTTGTATTTTGAAAGGTTCCGAATTAGTGTTAGATACTGATCCATAATTCCTAATTAGAACATAAAGCTTTTGTGTTTAACTTTGAGTTGGGGCTGCATTCTGCTTAGGCTGGAAGGCTTTTCTCTATAAACAACAAGACTGAGTAATGCTGGTGGAAGAAGGTGTGTTGGTGAACTGAGGATATTGCATGTTTCTATGGACTGAGATACTTGTGCTAGTCTGGGTTTGAATGCTGGTATGTTTCAAAGGACACAGTCAAAGAACTATCCACTAGTCACTTCTACCTTGCATGTGAAGGACTCTCTATTCTGAGTTCCAGGAACTAGCTAGGCAGCAAGTCAATCAGAAGGAAATAGGATAAACGAATTTCAATTAAATTGCAAATTCAAGAGTCTCAAAATTGACTGCTGGATGCCACATTACCAAAAGGATGTGGATGCTTTGGAGAGGGTGCAGAGGAGGTTCACCAGGATGTTGCCTGGTATGGAGGGAGCTAGCTATGAAGAGAGGTTGAGTAGATTAGGATTATTTATGTTAGAAAGACAGAGGTTGAGGGCCGACCTGATTGAGGTCTATAAAATCATGAGAGGTATAGACAGGGTGGATAGCAAGAAGCTTTTTCCCAGAGTGGGGGACTCAATTACTTGGGATCATGATTTCAAGGTGAGAGGGGAAAAGAGATGTGCGTGGAAAGTTCTTTACGCAGAGGGTGGTGGGTGCCTGGAACGCGTTGCCAGCAGAGGTGGTAGAGGCAGGCACGATAGCGTCATTTAAGATGTATCTAGACTGATACATGAATGGGCAGGGAGTAGAGGGATACAGATTCATGGAAAATAGGTGACAGGTTTAGAGAGAGGATCTGGATCAGCGCAGGCTTGGAGGGCCGAAGGGGCCTGTTCCTATGCTGTAATTTTCTTCGTTCTTTGTTCTTTATTCTTTGCTTAACTGAACAAGCCAGAGATTGACCCATACAACTTTTATCTTTTATTAGACTGACTTCTCATTTCTAATCTGTTTGCATGTGTGTTCTATTTTTAGTTGTTTTCATATTATTAGGACATAAGAAATAGGAGCAGGAGTGAGACATTCAGCCTTCAAACCTAACCAACTATTTAAGAATATCATGGCTCTTCATCTTCCTCAACTCCTCAATATTTCAAAACTATTCACCTCCTCCCTTAAATACTTTCAGTGATCTCGCCTCCGCAATGCTCTGGGGCAGAGAATTCTGAAAAAGTAGCCTCTGAGAGAAGAAATTCCATTGCAGTTCAGTTTTTTATGTGTCCACCTGTTCTGTAACTATGCACCCTAGTTCTAATAACTAATAAGCTCACTCTTATTTATTTGAGTAAACCTGCTTAATTTGGTTCCCGAAGGAGGGGCGCCTTTGTAAATTAACCTTGTTGTGGCCAACTGAGGGGGCAGGTGAATAAAAGAAAGGAGCTAATTTATCAGAGATAAAAGGTACTGCAGATGCTGGAGAATCCGAGATAACA
>JAHRHZ010000133.1:68057963-68080081 GCA_024137785.1 Ginglymostoma cirratum
TGTTGGGGACCTGGGAATTGGAAGTTCTGGAGGAGGTGGAGGGCGTGCGTGGTGTCACGGACGTAGGTAGGGAGTTCCTGGACCAAGGGGGTGAAAATGGAGTCTAGGTAGGTGGAGATGAGTTCGGTGGGGCAGGAGCAGGCGGAGACAATGGGTCGACCAGGGCATTCAGGTTTGTGGATTTTGGGGAGGAGATAGAAGCGGGCGGTGCGGGGTTGGGGAACGATGAGGTTGGAGGCGGTGGGTGGGAGGTCACCTGAGGTGATGAGGTTGTGGATGGTTTGGGAGATGATGGTTTGGTGCTCGGGGGTGGGGTCATGATCCAGGGGGTGGTAGGAGGAGGTGTCAGAGAGTTGGCGCCTGGCCTCAGCAATGTAGAGGTCAGTGCGCCATACTACGACTGCCCCTCCCTTGTCCGCGGGTTTTATGGTGAGGTTGGGATTGGAGCGGAGGGAGTGGAGGGCTGCACGTTCTGCGGGGGAGAGGTTGGAGTGTTTGAGAGGGGTGGAGAGGTTGAGACGATTGATGTCTCGACGGCAGTTGGAGATGAAGAGGTCGAGGGAGGGTAGGAGGCCTTGGGGTGGTGTCCAGGAGGAGGGCTTGTGTTGCAGGCGGGAGAAGGGGTCAGTAGAGGGAGGGTTAGATTCGCGGTTGGAGAAATAAGCGTGGAGGCGGAGGCGGCGGAAGGTTCACCTGCACATCTGCCAATGTGGTATACTGCATCCGCTGTACCCGTTGAGGCTTCCTCTACATCGGGGAAACCAAGCGGAGGCTTGGGGACTGCTTTGCAGAACACCTGCGCTCAGTTCGCAACAAACAACTGCACCTCCCAGTCACGAACCATTTCAACTCCCCCTCCCATTCCTCAGATGACATGTCCATCCTTGGCCTCCTACAATGCCACAGTGATGCCACCCGAAGGCTGCAGGAACAGCAAATCATATTCAGCCTGGGAACCCTGCAGCCCAATGGCATCAATGTGGATTTCACAAGCTTCAAAATCTCCCCTCCCCCAACCACATCCCAAAACCAGCCCAGCTCATCTCCACCTCCCTAACCTGTTTTTCCTCTCACCTCAAGCCACACCCCCATCTCCTATCTACTAACATCATCCCGCCCCCTTGACCTGTCCGTCCTCCCTGGACTGACCTATCTCCTCCCTACCCCCCTACCTACACTCACCTTTACTGGCTCCATCCCCGCCTCTTTGACTTGTCTGCCTCCTCTCCACCTATCCTCTCCTCTATCCATCCTCTATCTGCCTCCCCCTCTCTCCCTATTTATTTCAGAACCCTCTTCCCCTCCCCCATTTCTGATGAAGGGTTTAGGCCCGAAACGTCAAGTTTTCCTGCTCCTATGATGCTGCTTGACCTGCTGTGTTCATCCAGCCCCATGCTTGTTATCTCGGATTCTCCAGCATCTGCAGTACCTTTTATCTCTGATACTACTTTAGTTTGGGATTATGTATGGCATTGAATGGTTGGACCAAAGGGTCTGTTTCTGTGCTATATACTCTATAATTCTATGACTTTTCTGCACCCCATTTACTCCTTCGTATTCACTCCCTTTCTTTGCCTTTAACTCTCACAGGAAATCAATTGCTGGCCCCAGCATTTAGCAAGGACCCCTTCTGTTGGGCCGTTAACTTTATTAGGTTCCAACCCTGGAAATTTGTGCAGAAAAAGGAAGCTGAAGGGTTGTGGGGAGAAAAGAGTCACAAAATACACCACTACAAACAACAAAATGAAGCAGTCATTTCACTTCTTCATTCTCTACATCGTGCAGTACTTTTCCTGTTATTTGCATATCTCAGCTTAATTCACATTGCGTACTGATTGATCAGTGGCGTTGCCAAAACTAGGTTCTCATAGGCATATGTGATGAACAAGTGACCAGGATTCAATTTGGGCTTTGAAATCACAGCCCTGCTATTTGCTAATCCAATGCCAAAACCGCTTCTGCCATAACCATTTTAAAAAAAAAATCATTTATGGTACTAGGGTGTTGCTGGCTAGGCCCACACTTATGGCTAGGCCCATTCCTATTGCCCAGAGGGTAGTTAAGAGTCAACCACAATGCATGGGCTTGGAGCCACATATAGCCCAGACCAACAGCTTCCTTCCCTAAAGAACACTAGTGATCCAGATGGATTTTTACGGACAATCAGCAATGGTTTACATAGAACATAGAACATAGAACAGTACAGCACAGTACAGGGCCTTCGGCCCACGATGTTGTGCAGACCTATTACCCTACATTTTACTATCCTCCAAGTGCCTATCCAAGAGTCGTTTAAAAGTCTCTAAAGTATCTGACTCATGGTCAGTTTCATGAGTCATCATTAGATTCTTAATTCCAGATTTTTATCGAATTCAGACTTCACCATCTGCCATGTTGGGATTTGATCCCAGGAGCCCAGGACATCACCTGGGCCACTGGATTAATAGTCTAGCAATAATACCACTCGGTCAATGCCTACACTAACAACCTATGTTTTAGATGAGACATTATACCAAAGCCTCATGTGCTCTCTTGGAAAAAATTTGAAAGGTTGCATGATACTATTCAAAGACTGAAGGAGGTCCTGGTCTCCTCGCCAATATTTACTCCTCAAGCAATGTCACTAGAAACAGATGATCAGTTTATTTACCTTGAGTTGGAAACTTCCTGTGTGCAAATTGGCTTCCTTGGTCTATATTTCTATTACATTTCAACAATGACCACACTTCTACAGAAATTAGAAGGCTTTATAAAAGTTTGGAGACTCCTGAGATCATAAAAATTCTATGTAAGTGTAATTTTTTTTTCACTGCTAACTCCCCACCCTCCACCACATTCCTGATAAACTTAACCTTGTGTCATGGTGAGCAATGCCACCAGAGGCTGAACAAAATACTCTGAATCTGTGTTTAACCATCACACAAATCATGGCCATTGTTAATTTGAAAGTTAGGAGACATCCTTTGTCTTTGAGTTACAATCCTATTTGTGTTGTCAGGAGTGGAATTTTCTGTTCACCTGGCTGCTCCAAGGATATATGGCCTGACAGTCCTATGAATACAGCAGCAGAATCATTGCTCATTATGCTGCTGAATGAGTAGTGCAGAGTACAACTTGCAAAGTCAAATTCTGTCGAAGCAGTTGAAAAATTCAATTCATTAAATAAATCTGGTATTACAAAGCAGGTATCAGTAATTGTAACTAAAAGATTGTCACAGAACTTCAATTAGTTCACTATTGCCTGTTAGGAAAGGAAGTGGTTTGATCTATATGTGGCTGTAAATGCACAACAGCGTGGTTGATCCTAACCTCCCTCTCAAATGGCTTGATAAACCAGGCAGTTGATACACACCAAGTTCAAGAAAGTAACCGAGCACCAATTTCTCAAGGACTGTTGGGGTTGGGAAAGATGACTGTGCCTCTGACGTTTATGTTCTGCGAATGAATAAAAAGAAATACCTGTAAGTTCCTGACTGTCCTCCTTAGAGCAGGTGGAGGATCACTGTAAATAAAGCATTGATATTCGTTCCACTGTGGAATTAAAACTAAAAATGTCTAAACTATGATTTAGCCTTGGGATTCAGATTGCCACCGTGATTTGTTGCTTTACTTGTATGTCTTGATGTCAGTTAAATTTTCTGATAAGATTACAGCACCAGTAATCTATTATGTGAACTGTGAAATCATAAGTATCATAAAGTGAATGGAAGCTGTTCGAGAAATGACTACTGATTTACAGTACCTTTGTATTAAAGTTTTATCGGTGAGTGTTGCTTGGTGCTTTATCATGGGCCAACAAAAACCACATGGACAATAGAGCTATTTTTTTAAAACATGTACTTTTAGCTTCAGAGATAGTAGGAACTGCAGATGCTGGAGAATCTGAGATAACAAGGTGTAGAGCTGGATGAACACAGCAGGCCAAGCAGCATCAGAGGAGCAGGAAGGCTGACGTTTCGGGCCTAGACCCTTCTTCAGAAATGGGGGAGGGGAAGGGGATTCTGAAATAAATAGGGAGAGAGCAGGAGGTGGATAGAAGATGGATAGAGGAGAAGATAGGTGGAGAGGAGACAGACAGGTCAAAGAGGCGGGGATGGAGCCAGTAAAGGTGAGTGTAGGTGGGGAGGTAGGGAGGAGATAGGTCAGTCCAGGTGCTGCTTGGCCTGCTGTGTTCATCCGCCTCTACTTTTAGCTTTACCATGTTTTCTTGTAGTCTTGACTTTTGTTTGTGGCAGAGTTTCTCTAGCATTCTGTGTATTTGCTTGCAGTGCTCCCCTCCGGAAATAACCAGGAGCAAACTCTGTGGATACTCAGCAATGTTTGGGCCTTCCCTGGTTGAAACCACTTTTCTACAGCAGCAACGGGGCATTGAAATGCCAATGAATTGGGTGGGTGGGTGACAAGCTATTTTTCATTTTTTTTGTATTTAATTTGAACATGGAGTAAAGAATAGACTGTGGCGCAAGGAACTGAAGAGAAGTGTATAAACCATCCAAGCTCAGTATATTTGAATACATTGATTTAACTGGCCTTCAGTTTATCTATATGTGATTATATCTAGTACATGATATTGGTTATATCAAGTACATAGTCATAGAGTCACAGAGTCATACAGCACAGAAACAGACCCTTCAGTCCAAACAGTCCATGCTGACCATAATCCCAAACTAAACTCTTCTCACCTGGCTAGTCCTGCCCATATCCCTCCAAACCTTTCCTATTCATCTACTTATCCAACTGTCTTTTAAACATTGTAATTGTACCCACATACACCGCGTACTCTGGAAGTTCATTCCACACACAAACTACCCTCTGTGTAAAAAAAGAAAGCCCCTCTCACATTAAAGATGTGCCCCATAGTCTTGAAATCCCCTATCCTAGGGAACAGACAACTACCATTAACTCTATCGATACCCCTCATTACTTTACAAATTTCCAAAAGGCCACTTCTCAACCTCCTATGCTCCAGTGAAAAAAGTCCCAGCCTATCCAGCCTTTCCTTATAACTTGAGGCTATATCAAGTACATGGTATTAGCACCAGTGTTAACTGGTGTAGTTGTTAAACCAGGGGACGTAGACGTTACAAAAAAACAAACTAATGAGTATGCTGGAAATCTGGATCAAAAAACATGTAAATATTGTAGGTCTGGGAGCATCTGTGTAGGCGAGAAACTGAGTTAACTTTTCAGGTCTGTGACATTTCATCAGAACTGAAAAAAGTTAGAGGTTTTCAACAAATGAGGGAGGTGATGGTAGGAAGAAGAACAAAAGGAAAGGTTGAAGAGGATGGTATATTGAGTCAGTCTGTGCTTATCTGCATATATCATAGGAGGCAGAGGATAAATGCTTGATCATCTTACAGGTACACTAAAAGAAAAGTTTTTTTTGACTAGAGATTAAGGTATAAACTCTTGGTCATCTTGTAATGGTAGAGATGTAAAGATTGTGAGTTCAAATCCAGTTTTGATAAACTGTGAAATTTACATCATTTGGTTTTGGAAAAGGACAATGGAAGTTCTTGGATTATTATAAAAACTTGCCTAGATTGCTAACGTAACAATAACATAAAGTGCCACAGACGGTCAGCGAGTCCAGCAGCATCTGTGGAGTGACAAACTGAGCTTAATATGTAAAGTCCATTTTGACTTCATGTTAACTTTGTTTCTCTCTCCCTAGTTAAACCAGCTAAGCTTCTCCAGCATCTGCAGTACTTCGCTTTAGGTCTGCTACTGTCACTTGTAAAGAAAAGCTGCTGTCTTTACCCTGTCTGGACTAAATATGTTTCTCTTTATGACCACACGTCTACAGCAGGAGTGATTTAAACCCAGATCTCCTAACTCAGAGCTAGGGACATTATCACTGCACTCTAAGAGCCCCTTATCCTATCTGATGTACATGCCACCAGTTCATTTTCAACCAGGCAATAAGAAGTGGGTATTGATGCAGTATTGATGCAGCTTCATTATTGTTACAAAAACATTTAAAAATGAAGCTAGTGGATAATCTGTTCCAGTGTTTAGATATTTCAGAAAAAAGCTGCAAATTTACTTCAGGTAATTGATATTTTTAAGCATTGTATTTCCACACTGGCAATAAAGATTGAGCAGGACCAGAGAATTTAAAAAAAAACCATGAGCTCATTCTCAACAATGTCGCTCCCCACCTCCTCTTGATGGATTCTCCCTACTCATTTATAGTTCTGTAGAGATCCCCTCCATAATCTCTTTGAAGGTAACATGAAGGGTAAACACAATCCTGCACAATCTCTATCCATTCTCCTCAATTAAAAGAAAACCTGGCTTTGTGTCTTCCTGGATTCTTTATTCTGACCAAATAATGTATAAGTCAAAACTGTGTTTGGTGCTGCCTACATGATGTTTTCAGCTGCCTGGGTGCAATTTTCTGTAAATTCTGCTGCTTTTCCTTTACAAAGCAAACTTCAACAGTCAACTCTTTGTTTAAACTTTTGGTCAGCCCTCATAATATCATCATCTTTCACTTTTTTTGTCAGTTTTATCTCATTATCCCTTTGTAGCCCTTTGGTGCTTTTTTTAAAATCGTACATTAAAGCAGTTAATGAATACTCAACCTTAAACTATTTCTGTATGACGTGAACAGCATGGGGATTGCATAAGTGAATCTGCTAGTCACCTCTATCTAACCACAACTTTATAATTCATTAACCGCTTACTTACTATTGTCAAACCAATCTGTCATTAATTCTGTTGGCCTAACCTTCATTAAATTCCTCAAATTGATGGTTCTTTCAAACTGTAAGTGTAATAAAGTTCCAATATAAACATTTAACATGTATTGTGAATAATCAGGCAATTTGGCATGTGTTGTAGTTACCAACATGCTGAACAACTGTTTGCTGAGTTGCTGACTGCCCAATGCACAAGAAGAACTGGAGACACTTAATTCGCACAGACTGTTCTCACATTTCGCACCAGTGAACCCTTTAAATCTGTGTTGTCTGACAGCAGTAGATTTCCCTTTGCTATCTTGAGCTTTACTGATGGAAAATCACTTCAAACTACCGTACGGCAAGAGAGGAGGAAGACATGACCAACATTTGTTTAGCAAAGCTGACATTGATGTTCATAGAAGGCACTGCTCAATCACTGGAACACAATGGAAGCATCTTATATATATATTGTAAGCATTATTGACAAAGCTGTATCCATTATCCACTATTTTCTGAAGAAGGGTCTCGACCCGAAACGTCAACTTTCCTGCTCCTCTGATGCTGCTTGGCCTGCTGTGTTCATCCAGCTCCACAACGTTTTATCTCCATTATCCACTCCTTGTTTCCCTGTCAAGGTTGAACTATGTAAGGAGTGACATGTCAGCCAGACTAGGTAAAGATGGTAGGTTCCCTTCACAGAAAGACATTAATGAATTTGGTGGGGTTTTACAGCCATCTAGCAGCTTCCATTTTCCTTTTTCTAATAATTAGTTTTACTGAACTCAGTTTCATAATTTACCAAAGTGGCATGTGAATTCACAATCTTTATATTACTGTGACTATTGCTTGTTTATGTAAAGACCTTAAATTTGAGGGCTGGAGTCATCTTTTGGTGACAGCAACATAAGCTGAATCTACAGGATATCATACACATAGTATATTTCCAACAACATTTCCATAAAGTCTAGCGGGCTGTAGAGATACAGTAACTCAGCAGTTCAGATTAGCTTTGTCATTATTTATGATACTACTTGGATGGGACTATAGTATAGTTGAATATTTAACTTTGACCCTATTAAAGTGGAGTTATTGTATGTAAAATGTATTCGTACTGAGTCTGTACCTCAAATGCATTTTAAATAATTCAGTGATTAGGATTGTGTCTCGATTCCATGTCTCTGACTTTGTTTTTGATCAAAACAATATTGATACATTTGAATAACATATCATTATCAATGACTCGAGCCTTACCCCTCTTTAATATAGGAACACTGGAAAAGGTGCAAAACAAAATTGGAGGGATTTTTCCAGAACAGAGAGCTTATAACTATAAATAAAGATTGAAGAGGCTGTATTTGTCTGTTGATATGAGAAGCTTGAGAGCTGGCTTAAAATTTATGAAGGGTAGGGTAGGCTAAGTGCGGAAAGATATTTCCAGTTGTGTGGGAATCCAAAACTAGGAGTCATAAATCTACGATAGTCATGAAGGAATTCAAGAGAAGCTTTTTTAATTAGAGTGGTTGGAATATGGAACATGGCACAATTGAGGTGAATAGCCTAGACTCTTAAACACCAACAACTTAAATTAATAGAGCACCCCATATCCCAAGGAATTTCTTGTGTTCGCTATAAAGTAAAATTATACTGTAAGCAACGTAAGATAATATTAGGGCATATTTCTTTGCTTTTTGCTTGAACAATCGAGTAGGTTTAAAGGAGAACCTTAAACAAAGAAAATGAGGCAGAGAGGACTGAGCTTTAGTCAAGAAATTCTGGTGGTTAGTGCCCAGGCAGCTGAAAGCACGCACCACCACTGGGTGTTCCTCATTTTAATTGCTGCACCAAGAGGCCAGAATGGAATAAGTGCAGATATTTCAGAGAGTTAAGGGAATTCAGGAGACCACCAGGAGATTAGGGAGAGGTGAGGCTAGGGAGGAATTGAAAGAGAAGGATGAGAATTTTAAACTGTAGGACTTGCTTGGCTGGGAGCCAGTGTTGGCAAGTGAGCACAGGGCTGATTCATGATTAAAACTTGATGAGTAAGAATATAATCAGTAGAGATCTGATGATCTCAAGTTAAAAGAAAGGTGGAATGTGAAAGGTCAGCCAAGACCAGGTGCATAGGATTTGTCAAGTCAAGAGGAAACAAAAACATGAGTGATAGCTTGAGTAGCAGCAGTGGGATGATGTTTATGGGAAGGAAATAAATTGTCTTACTGATGGAGCAGCTATGTGGTCAGAAACCCATCTCAGAGTCAGATGCAACACAGAGATTGTGAATCATTTGGTTTAGCCTCCGATCATTGCCAGGGAGAAGGCTAGAGTAGGTAGTTAGGGATCAGAGATTTGGAGTAGGGGCTGAAGACATGACTGTACTCTTCCCTCTATTTAACTGGAGGAAATTTCTACTCATCCGGTACTCAGTGTCAGGCAAATAGCCTCTCAGTTTAGCAACAGTGGAGGAGTAAGAGTGACATGGTAGCTCAGTGGTCAGCACTGCTGCCTCTTGGCACCAGGGACCTGGGTTCAGTTCCAGCCTCAGGTGATTATCTATATGGAGTTTGCACATTCTCCCCTTGTCTGCATGAATTTCAGGCGGGTGCTCCAGTTTTCTCCCACAGTACAAAGATGTGCAGGTTAGGTTGATTGGCCATGCTAAATAAGCCATAGTGTGCAACCCATAAGTGGTAAACGTGGGAATGGTGTCAGTCTGGGTAGGATGCTGATTGGAGGGTTGGCGCAGACTCAATGAGCTGAATAGCCTCTTCACTGCAGGGATTCTGTGAGTTGAGAGAGTTGGAGATGTAGTCAAGCTGAGTGTGGTAAATGTGGATGTGAACACTAAAACTAAATACTATTGGTTGACGTCCTTGAAAGGCAGCATGTCAGTTAGAAAAGAGGAGCAGTCAAAGGACAGCCCTTGCAGGACACCAGAAGTAACCTTGTTGGAGCAGCAAGAGAAGCCTTTTTAAGTGGCTATAATTTGATGAATAAGAATAGAGCCAGCTGAGAGCAATCTCATTCAGTTGGTTGCTACTGAATGATGTTAGGTTAAGAATGGATAGATTACTTTCATCACAGTGGTATAAGATTCACTTGTGACTTTGTGGAGTGCTATGACAGTGGAAGAAACCTGACTGGAGGCATTCAAACATGGAGATCCTGGAAAGATGGATGCGGACTGAGGGGTGGCAACTTATTGCAAAGGCTTTGCAGAATAGAAAGGTGGATGAGAAGGGTTTAGAGGGATACGGACCAAATGCAGGCAATTGTTACCAGCTGAGTCGGCACCATGGTCAGCATGGACTAGTTTGGGTCAAAGGGCCCGTTTCCATGCTGTATTACTCTAAGACTCCATGAGTAGGGAAAAGATAGATAAACACGAGAGGGAAAGGAGTAGTAATATATTCATAGGACGAGAGGAAGCAACAGTGGAGGAGACGCATGTGAAGCATAAGTAGCAGCATAGAGGTGTCGAAACAAAGGCTTGTTTCGACATTGTAAATCCTAAGTAATTAATTAGCATATAGTTCATTCTGCTGAAAACATCCTTGTTCCCAGGTTGCAGCCTAAGCATATGATCTGTGCACAGTTAAACCAGGAATGTTCAATCAGCAACCCCTAAACTGGTGTCACATATTAGCAATGACCCCGTCTCCTGTCAAAAATCTTGTGTACGTCAGAGACGCTGCTGACATTTCTTTGGTCACTGCCTGGTCCTGCGAGTGCTTTATTCCCGGATCTCTCCTATTCACTGTACAGGAAATCAGATAGGAAGCAGCTTTTGATTTTGGGGAATTTACATATTAAACTATCCAACTCAGTGAAAGGAAAGAATGATGCTCTTGAATTGAACTGTTAGCCTGAAACTTTTACATCAGAAGCTTTAATCTACCTTAGCTTTAATCCTTTTGTTGATTGCCCCACTGTTTATTTCAGCATCTTTATATTTCTGATTGGTAACAATTATAGTTTTTTTTCACTTATTTAGAGCATTCATAAGACTCTCAAACTGGAAACATAATTGGAAAAGTATATAGAATGAAGTCTCAGCCCCACAAAAATGCTATAACTTAGTTATAATGGGTGAATTTATCTCCTTTTATTGCTGTAGTGGGAAAGGTTAGAGGTGATTAGAGAAAAGTGACATATGTAGAAGTGAATGATGGAATTGAGGGGATGGCCTAGTGGTATTATGGCTGGACTGTTAATCTGTGGACCCAGGTTTGAATTCCACCATGGCAGATGGTGGAATTTGAATTCAATAAATATCTGGAATTAAGAGTCTAATGATGACCGTAAATCCATTGTCAATTGTCGAGGAAAAACCCATCTGGTTCACTAATGTCCTTTAGGGAAGGAAACTGCCATCATTACCTGTTCTAGCCTACATGTGACTCCAAACCCACAGCAATGTGGCTGACTCTTAACTGCCCTCTGAGCAGTTAGGGATGGAGAATAAATGCTGCCTGGCCAGCGACACCCTTGAATGAATAAAGGAAAAAAAGTAGACGAAGCTCCACTCCCTATAATAGTAGACTGAGCAATTGCACAACAAAACCATTTAGTCTTGCAAAAGAAATTCTGAATTTATGTGATATATTTAATGACCTCCAGATATCCCAAGCCCATTATAGCTAATTCAGAGATAGTAAGAACTGCTGATGCTGGAGTCAGAGATAACACAGTATGGAGCTGGAGGAGCACAGCAGGGTAGGCAGCATCAGAGAAGCAGGAATGTTGACGTTTCGGGTCAGGACCCTTCTTCAGAAGAGTCAACCTTCCTGCTCCTCTGCTGCCTGGCCTGCTGTGCTCCACCAGCTCCACATTGTGTGTTGCCTCTACAGCTAATGAAGTATTTGGGAAGTAAAGACACTGTTGTGATGTAGAAAACACGGCAGCCAATTTACACAAGCCCCAAGTTCCATACAAGTGAGTACTCACATGGGAGAAGGCAGTAATATTCAAGTACTAACTGAGTGCATAATGACTTGGTACAGCAACTGCTCTGCCCAGGACTGTAAGAAACTGCATAAAGTTATATACACAGCCTAGACCATCACACAAGCCAACCTCACATCCATGGACTCCATCCACATTTCTCATTGCTGCGGAAAGGTTGCCAACATCATCATAGACCCCTCCCACCCTGGGAATACTCTCTTCCAACCTCTTCCATCAGGCAGAAGATACAGAAGCTTAAGCAAATGTACCAACAGATTCAAGAACCACTTCCCTGCTGTTATTAGACTATTGTTGATCTTGCTTTTGTGCACCTCCTGTGCAGCCTCACTCTCTCTCAGCACCCTACAATCTGTATGTCCTTGTGTGTTATGATTTGCCTGTAGGGCTCACAAAACAAAATTTTTCACTGTACCTGGGTATATGTTACAACAATAAATCAAATCAAATTACTGTGTGACAGATACATTTCGTAAGCATCTATTAATAACTTCACTATTCCAAAAAAAGCACTCAATGAAAAAATATTCAGACTATTTATCTTCCTTGAAATGTTTAATCCCTTATTAAAATTGGCATTTGTGTTCGTAGCCCCTCTTCAAAAACTTTTCAACATTTGGAGCTGTCCATGAACTGATAGGCTGTGAAATCAGCGGTAATACTATAATGATAGCCTTCAGACGTTTGTCAGAAGATAGAGTGAAATAGCAGGACAGGATACTCAAATGCCCTTATGGCTCCCTTGAAAGCTGTCTTAACAGATCCAATGAGTTGGACGTTTCCAATAAGTTTATCCACTCATTAACGCATATTCATGTCTACTTTTATCAATCCCAAAAGGACATCTTACCTCTCAAGAGCAACCGATCTCTTCCAAGGATATCTAGGGACTATTTCCAAAAAGGTATCATACCTCTCCAAAGAACCTGGTAAGTTTAGAACTTCTCCCACTACATCTGAAGTGCACAAGTCATATTTTGAGAACCCTACCATTAAAATCTTACTGAAGGCAGTACTTTACATGCCCATTCGCCTCAATAAGCTATGTGTAAGTTACGGACCGCTAACATTCAACCTGCTTACCTCAACCCACACCCTGCAAGCATGGTAGGGACCAGGTTTAGGGAATAGGACCTCTGGATTTGAGCCTCCCGTAGCATTTTTGCTAAGAGCCTCTCCATCTGTGCAAATCTTTAGACAAGTATTTCTGTCATTGGCAGGAAAAGCTGGTTTTCATTTAATAAAAAACATTTCTCAAATTTAAAACCCTAACAAAAATCACAGGCATTGTGAAAGCTTAAAAAGGAAATAAAACCCAGAGACAGGATTCTCATTTTAATTAGTAACTCTAATAATCCATAAAGTGCTCCTACTTCCTGCAACTGTAATATTTAATTACATCTGCACTACCACAATCATTTTTCATTTGTTACTTTTCTCAATTATTTTTAGTTTTAATATTTGCCAGCTAAGAAATCTCTGTTAAAACATTAATTGTTCAGCACATTAAAGATCTATCTTTGATATAAAGCCAAATATAAATGGTGTTATGATCCCACTTACTAGGAATACTGGACAAGTCAGATATCATTGAAACCACTATTGATAGATCATAAGTTTTTGCAGTTACTATAGTAGTTAGTCACTGATCATATTCACATGAGGTTGTTCTTTTAATATTGAACGCTAGTTTATTATACAAAGTAGTGGGGGGGAGTTATATGATATATATGACAATATGGAAAGATGTTGAAATAAACAGCAAAAGGAAAGTTTCAGCCCCTTTCTCAGCAATGTGCTTTACAGACACTCAATCCCAGTTAAGTATTAATGCTATTGTAACTCTTTGATTTCTCACTTAAATAATTCTTTTTAGTCCTTCTGGACTATTTAAGATTTTTATTTTATGATTTTTCCCCCCCAGCTCTGAGGCCAGAAGCTTTGTTTTCAGTTCTGACAACTTAGAGATTTCTACAAAATCTTGCAACCTGAAATTTATTACAAACCAAACTCTCATAGCCTGAAGACTTATAAAATTTTTAAAAAACCGCCCTTCAGCTAGGATGTCTTCATTTCTTCTTAATGCAATCTACAAGTCGCCCATGACAATCCATTTATCTATCATAAACATGAACTTGTCAAATTTTATTCTGTTGAAATCTACTCTACCTGAAAGTGATAATGGGACAATCCAACACCCAGTGAAGATTTAAGTCAATGGTAAATCAATGTCTTACTACTTGCTCTCCCACCTTCCCCACCCTCATGCTTTGTAGCTTTGTAACCATTCAGCAACCATCTCCCTAGGTAGTTGATTGATTCATTTAACTTCAATTACATGATTTCTTGTAAGAGTTTTATCTGGTCAAAAGTCAAAATTATTTTCTGACCTTTGGTAAAATAGGGTTAAGAGGACAATTATGTTTACATGAAACACGGAAGCAAGAATCACTTTGTTTCCTCATTTTATGAGAAGTTGACATCTTGTGTTTATGACTTTATACTTCAGTTAAAGATCTATCAACAACATATACAGATACTGTGTAAGTAACAGCTGTGGATGATATCTAAATTGTATATTTAATTGAAGTCATATAAAACTTTATATCTACAATCATTCTAAAACTGTGCTAATGGTAATAACATAGACAGAGGAGAAACATTAACCTGTCTTTATATGTCTTCGTGTTACTTGGTAGCTGTATGTCATATATGTAGACGATAAACTGCTCAGAGTCTATTTTGCCGCAAGAAGGCTCTTCCAATCACCTTGTGAGGGGAAGAATTGTTCTACTTACCTACCACTGGTTTTCTTGTTTCTCAGACATCAAAGTGTGTCACACATAATTAAGTACATTTTTTTCACTGCACACAAGTCCATTTTTTTGTGTTTCCGGGTACTGGCTATGTTAAAGGCACGATATAATCCAATTTGTATGTAGAGGGGATTTGAGGGAATGGTATGAGGGATTTGAAGCATGATGGGATCAGCACCTTAATCTAAAACTGAGCGAGGTGTCACATTCATCACCATTTCCTTCTTTCCTCCAATTTATGGAAACATATTTAGGGGTAGAGTATTATGCTCACTGCTTCAGTGCTAATCTAGTCAATTAACTTGCTGCCTTTAGTGGAACCTGTCAAATTTCATTCCATTGAAATCTAGCCTATAATGAAGTCCTAGTGGGACAACCACCCAGTGAAGATGACAATCAATGTCTTACTTCTTGCTCTACACCACCAACCCCACTTCAGTTATGCTTTGTAGTGTAATAATGTTGCGCAGACCCAATATGGCAGTCACTTGGTGAAATTGCAGAAAGATAAATAAGAAGCATTGTTATTTGTTCTCGATTTTCGATAGTGTTGCTTTAGGGAGAACTGTTGCTTGCAAATAGGGAGAATTTTTTTTCTTTTTGAATAATGTCTTCAGATTTTAACAGCTACTTAAACTGGACTCTTATCTCACCAGTTCAAAATCTAACCTAAACAGCAAAACTATTGACCATGAATTACACTAAGTATTATATTGGAGTTCCAACCTAGCTTGATTCCAGCATGACAAGGGATTTAAATCTTGCAATGCAACAAAGGTAGCTCCTGTAATAACAGCAAACTACTGCAGATTCTGGAAATCTGAAATTAAACAGAATGTGCTGCAGCAATATAGCAGGGGAATGAAACAGAGTTAATATTTCAAGTCTTCTTCAGAACTGCTACCAACAATGAATGCCAATTGAGTGAAGCTGATACCATTAGACTGGAGGGAACATCTGCTTTTTAAGTGTAAATTTCTAAAGGATACTTTACCTCAATTTTAACTCAAAAATGAGTAGCACTGACTTCAACTGAACTTGATTTAATACAAATAGTGTACAACAATTTTTGTTGGGTAAACAGGGCAAAAACTCATACCCATTTTTCCTAGTCCCTGTGGTGTCTGTTTCAGTTTGGACAATGTACATTTATTATGTTTTACAATTGTATTTTAATTATTGGATTACATTACTCTTCTGGTTTTCTAATATAATATTCAATGCCTTTCAAAACTATTCCTTAATTTTTGGACACACTCCTTTTATTTCTACAGGTAACCTGTGATATGTAGAGACCACTCTTAACTTTAAAAATAATTCCAAAAAGTCTGAGTAAATGGGAGAATGGCAGGTCTACAGTTGGTTACACCTTCACCGGGTGAGTGTCTGATATCAAAACTGGACTCTGCAAACATTTAGGAGTTCAGTTTTAATAAGGGAAATCTTTGTTAACAGATCAGTGTCTCACTTTTTGCACTGCTGTAGAATAACCTGGAATAACCTGTTGCTAAGTGCCTCGTGAAGTGCTTTGTGACCAATTATAATTTTTTTTTGTATTTTATAATCTCAGTTACAAAATTCAGCACGTGTATTAATTTAATTCTTGAGACATTAAAATTAAATTTATTTATGAAGCAGATTTCAGAATTAGATAATTTGAACATCAAAGGTCCCACCTTCTCAACCTCTCTGCTTGGTGTGGTGACCCTCAGGTTAAACTCCACCAGTTGTCTCTGTCTCTAATGAGAGAGCAACCCTGTGGTCCTCTGGGACTATGGCTTTATTTTTACTTTATATTTGCATGAAATGCTGATTAATACTGAAGTACATTTATTATCACCTATAAATGGAAAAAGTGGCTGTAAGCTGTCAGATATCTTTTTTAATAGACTACTGTATTTCTATTAAGTATTTTACAGTGGGAGGTTAATATTCTTGCATTGATAACAATTACAATCGATATACTTATGGAGCTTTATAAGTGTGCACTGTTATTACACCACCTTCCATATCACGTTTCTTTTTCAATAAATAGCTGGCCAGTCTCCATGTGGTACACATGAGTTGCTGATAACAGCCCATGAGTTAATACCAGTGCAAATTCCACAGAGTTGGAAAGGTTGAATATCAGACTTTCTGTAATTAATTAAAAAGCAAAATCCATTATTTGCTGATCTTATGACCCTTTTCATTTAAGAAAATTGGTGATCACTATTATTATTCCTTGCCTGGTGCAGCGTGTTCCTCTCTATTTCATTGATGATAGGAGAGTTGATATCAGAACTCCGGTTGTCTATATTTTGTTCCATCAAGAATTCTATTTGAATAAGAACACTATGTTCTAGTTCCTTACATCAATTATAACAAAGTAAAATGTGGAAATGAGTATTAACCCACCAATGCCATTCTTTCTCCACATCCAGGATTGTAAAAAATTTACTTATCTCTGGGGGAGGGGGGGGGGGAGGGGCAGATTTCTCCCTTTGTCTCATCACCCTGTCCCTACTTATCCCTAACTCTCAGAAGTGTATTGCCAAAATTGTTTCACACTATTGGAAGAGCATATTCACTGACGACTGATATGAAACCAACTTGTACTAATTTTCAATTAAAAACCAATTATGTATCTTAGCATTTGATTTGCTTCCCTGATGACTACCCAAGCAAAATCTTGTTTGGATTTCTAATTCATTTGCTAATTGGAAATTTCAAAGTATCATTTATTGATGGTGTACATACCTCATGTTATCTATTTCATTGCGCAGAACAATATATTTATCCACCTGAAAATAGCCATTGGATATTTCTCAGCTCATCTATTCTGATCCTTCTGCATAATGTTCAGTTCTGGCATTGTGTACCGCTAATAAAATCAGAATGATCATTATATGTACCCCACTATACTTCCTTTCCATTGATACTTAAGTTGAAAGTTCACTTTGAATATTGATGGATAATGTCGTTGGACGTTTCACCTGAACTAAAGGCTTAGTGTCTTCAGAAAATAAAAGATAAGTAGATTTCCACTACACTGCTTATCCACCATCCAATGCAAGGAAACACTAACTTGAACAGGCAGTTAACCCAAACTCTTCATGCCTGTGTTGACTCCTTGAACGAGCTACCTAATTGACTCTACTTCCTATAGTTCTTTCCTCATTGCTGTTTCTCCATAGACTTGCTAATATTACTCTCTTTGGAAACCTATATTGAGCAAATGCACGCTCATAGCTTGCACTGCATTCCTCTTAAACCTCAACATCCCCCAATCTCTTTCAGCATCGCTTTGGTTGCTTATTCCAGTTTTCATTGGATTGTTGCTTAGTGTCGTACTGGGGCTCACAGCAGACTTTCTAAAGAATTGCTGCAAATCATTTTCAAAGGATAATGAAGGAGATGACAGCAAAAGTAAAGGTAGGCTTATTTTTCCTCTTCACGTTAAATTTCATTTTGTGGTTACAATATGGTGATTGAGATATTGATCCAGAAATTTAGATCCCAGTGGGTTAAGGGTAGAGTATTAGCTTGGATAAAGGATTGGCTGACTGACATTGGTTGGGATAACTGGTTCTTCTCTGGATGGTGGGGTAACTAGTGGGGTGCCACAGTGTTCAGTTCTCCAACCTCAACTATTTACAACCTATATAAATGATCTGCAAACAGGGACTGAGTGTAATGTAGAAAAATTTGCTGATCATCCTAAAATAGGTCAGAATGCAGCTATGATGAAGAAATCAAGAATTTACAGATAGATATTGATAATGCTAGGAGAATGGGCCAGAATCTAGCAAATGGAGTTTAATGTGGATAAGCACAAGGTTGTCCATTCTTGCTGGACAAATATAAGTGTAAATTATTATTTAAATGAGAAGTAGATTCAAAGTGCGTCAGTGCAGGGGGATCTTGGTGTCTTTGTGTGTATGAATTGCAGAAAGTGGGTATGCAGGTGCAGCATATAATAAGAAAGGCAAATGGAGTCCTGCCATTTATTACAAAAGGACTGAATTGTAAAGATAAAGAAGTGTTATATTTATACAAGGCGTTGATGAGACCACACCCGGACTTTTGTGTCCAGTTTTGGTCTCCTTACTTGAGGAAGGATGTTGTGGCTCTGCAGGCAGTTCAGAGGAGGTTCATCAGGTTGATGACAGGGCTGTCACACAAGAAATGGTTGAATAGCTTGGTCTTCTACTCTCTGGAGTTCAGAAGAATGAGGAGGGACCTGATACAGGTAGATAAAATGCTAAAGGGGATTGATAAAGTAGATGTTGAACACATCTTGTGGGACAGTCTCGAACAAGAGGTCAAAGATATAAAATGGGAGGAGGAGAAACTACTGTCAGAGGGTTGTGAATCTGTGGGACTCACTGCCTCAGAGTGCAGTGGAGGCAGATCAATCAACAGATTAAAGAAAGAAATAAGAAATGTTTCTGATGGAAAATGGGTTAAATGGCTATTAGAAGCAGACAGAAAAGTAAAGTTGAGACATGGATCAGATCAGCCATGATCATGTTAAATGGAGAATGTTAAATGTGGTCTCATCAACCCTCTGACAGTAGTTTCTCCTCCTCTCACTTTATATCTTTGACCTCTTGTTCAAGACTCTCCCACAGAGGGAACATGTGTTCAACATCTACTTTATCAATCCGCTTTAGCATTTTATCATAGTGGGCTTGAAGGACTGAATTGCCTACTCCTGCTCCTAATTCCTTTGTTCCTATGATTCGGGTAGATTTGCAACCTGCCGTTTGCGTGCATGACTGGTTTTATGGATCAGTCAAATTCGTTAGGCAGATCCAATTTCAGCCTAATCGTGCACACCATTAGTTGCACTATTAGTCAAGTGTTTTATTGACCAGATCATAAAATACTACTTTGCCACTGTGTTACATTCCTCGGCTTACAACTCAACTTTGGAAGAGTCCATGTGAATCCCATACCAATCACCCTTCTAGGAATATTGTCGAATTGCAGCATTTAGTCCCCATAAACTAAAGTTTACTGCATCAGGTAAATGGATAATATTCCATTTCGTTTTCAAGAAACCACGCTTTGAATACTTAAGCATTGCTTTCTGTTAAATGCTCCAGAAATACAAAAATCATTGCTAAAAATAAACAATTGAGTGCTCGAATAATAAGAATGGGCACTATCATAAATAAAGGTGTAAAAGGCCGTGATTGATATTGAACATCAGAATACAGAATGTATTTGACATTTAACCGTTTGTAGCATTTGGAAAACTGGTTTCTGGCCTGACTTAGCTGCAACTTCTAAAGCGCCTGAAGAAAATTGTAATCTTAGAAAATAGATGATCACTTGAGGTAGTAGGAACTGCCGATGCTGGAGTCAGAGATAGCAAGGTGTGGAGATGGAGGAACACAGCAAACCAGGCAGCATCAGGGGAGCAGGAAAGCTGATATTTCGGGCCTGGACCCTTCTTGAGAAGATGTGTTTTCTGAAGAAGGTTTCAGACCCGAAACTTCAGCTTTCCAGCTCCCCAGATAATCACTTGACATGTACAGCAACAGTAATGTAATGAATTACGGACTTAAAATTCCAATTTTAGCCCTGTCCTAGCTGATGCACAGTTAAGGTGACCATGATGATTTTCCTCTGGGTTGAAACATGTTTTATACTAATGAGTAGAAGAGTGAATACTCAGGGGCCTATAGGAGGCTGTTGGCATCATGAAATGAGTGCTCAGAGTTTAAAAATTCGCCAGGCTCATGCTGTGAGGCTAGAGAGATTTTTGACTGACAATTTTTGTTTTAAAAAAATGAGTCACTGAATACTCAAGAATTGAATTGCTAGTTGTTGCTTTGTTCATTAAGTGTTCTTAGAGTTTTGGTAAAAGTAGATAAACAAATGGCTCAAACATTAAGAAGGTTGAAAATGAACAAGAATTATTACAAAAAAGCAAACAAATTTAAAATCTTCTCAGTTCCTAGGGAGGCTGCAAGTCCACCTTCAAAATTAGAGTCCAGTTCCGGCCAGAAGAAAATCCGATTTACTGAGGACATTTTGCTGTCCAAACTACCTCCTGATGGTAGGGAGGTTCACTTTGTGGTACCAAATTTAAAACCAACTTATATACAACCAGGTTTCAACTGGACCTATGAAGACACTGTGCCAGGTAATGCCATCATAATAAACGTTGTTCTGATTGTTTGCATGTTTGTTTAATTATTGAGCATGTTCCACTTGAGCTTCTGACTGTAATCTTTATGCTGATCATAGTCATGACAACAACAATAATTTGCATTCACTTAGAGCAACATGAATGAAATGACTCCGGTCATTCTTCCGGTGTAAGGAGAGAAAGCTGAATACAAACCAAGCTGAGATATTTGGAGCTGAGATATATGGAAAGCTGGGTGAAGATTTGAAGGGATTAATGGATGGAATTTCAGAGTCTGAGGCCTGGATGTCCAAAAAGCAAGGCCAACTCTGGTCAGGCAAAGGGCAGGGGAAAGGCCAGGAGGGAAATGGAGTGGACTGGTGATAGTTTTGGAGGAAAGTACAGAGATATGGAGAGATGAGAACATGGATACGTTTACATAGAAACATGCAAATGTATGCAGTAGGAGCAGGAGTGTGCAACTTGGCCCTCAGACCTCCTCCACTACTCAATAACATCATGGCCAATCTGATTATTTCACATTCCCAGTGAGCCCCTAATAAGCACGCCCCCCTTCCTTATCAAGAATCTGACTAAAAATATTCAAGGTCTCTGTTTTCACTAAGTTTTCACTACTGAGGATGAGATTTCCAAAGACTTCCTGAGCCTCTGTAGGAAAAATGTAATTCTGACTGTCACTGTATTAAACGGGTAACCCCTTAATTTTGAAAAGTGACACTAGTTCTGGACCTTCTTCTATTGTTGGGTCAAAATCCTATAACTCTGTCCCTAGCAGAATTATGGTTGTACTTACACCAGAGAGACTAGAGCAGCTCAAGAAGGCACTTATTTGTCCAGCCAGCAAAGTCAACGTGCTATGAACAACTTCAAAACATCCTTTCTGCATGCACCCTGTAAACCCCTAGGATCTTATGTTTCAATCAAATCACTTCTTACTCGTATGAGTTTTCCTAAAATATGATGCTATGGTTGATGCACTTATGCTTATGTCATTTTGCATAACATAAGAAACTAAGCATGGATATTGTGGTATTGAAGAATCCAAAAGACGTTTATTACAGATATTACATTCCCCAGGCAGACACATTTGCGATAATATTAATTTTTAGGTTACATCACAGCAACATGCTTCCAGTCAAATGTCATTCTTCAAATGATCTGAGGTAAGATAGACCTTGAGATATTTATGCCCATAGGTCACCTGTTATGATGTAGTGTTGATATCATGAGCATGTTTCTTTAAGGCACACTAACATACTTACCCACGTTATGCTTCAGTTTTCAGATCTTTATTTACTCACTTAACCTACTTAACCTCACTTAACTTTCATAGCCTCCTCATGTCCTCCTCACAACTTACTTCCCTATCTATCATTTCCATTCCATCTTGCCAACCAGAAATAAACACATTTATGTCTGCTATAACAAGCATGGGGCTGGATGAACACAGCAGGTCAAGCAGCATCATAGGAGCAGGAAAACTTGACGTTTCGGGCCTAAACCCTTCAG
>JAHRHZ010000133.1:68085749-68112746 GCA_024137785.1 Ginglymostoma cirratum
ATCAGAAAGAAGGGTCTAGGCCCGAAACGTCAAGCTTTCCTGCTCCTATGATGCTGCTTGGCCTGCTGTGTTCGTCCAGCTCCACACCTTGTTATCTGGGATTCTCCAGCATCTGCAGTACCTATTATCTCTGAGGCTTTCCTGCTTCTTTTTTAATCTGCAAGAGCTGTCAGGCAAGATTGCTTGAACTTAGGACAGCCTAGTGGCTGCTCACCACTCAGCTCCCTAGCCTCACCTCGGGAGCCTGTATCCCAGCTCTATGGAGCAGACAAACTGTTTAGCTAAGGCTGGTAGTATTCTCCATAGTCCAGCCTTTCAGCTGCACTGAGTGTCAGCAGCCTCTAACTGACTAAAAAAGACTGACTGAGAAATGACCTTTGAACTGTTGTTCAATGACTCTTGCGCCCATTAAAACAATCCCAGATGGTCTCCAATTACCGGGCAAATGTCACCAGCAGTAGAAAATCCTGTGCTCAAATGTTACCATCTCCATAGGCTGCCAGCTTCCACAGCACAAATGGAATAGGTATGTACCTTTTCAAGTCCGAGCCTCTGTGTAAGAGGCTTATTTAGTGTGGAGGGAAATAGCATGTAAATGCAGATCGATGATGTCTTCTCTTGCTACAAGATATTTTCACACCTACCAATTGGCAAATCATTTTCTAATTTCGAGCAGTTCAGAAGATCCTTTGAAATTTGACATGATTTGTGATCTTATTTTTAGGTGAGTGTCCTTGGTGAATTATTTTTCACTAACACTGCATGTTGGGAAACACTACCATTGCTACTTTTGTATGGTGGTTAGAGGTTAAAATGGGATAGCTGGTTTGGCAGTCCACTCAATGGCCTTCTGAGACGCTGAATGAAGAAGTTATGTGCCTCTTACAACATATGTTAGTGGCAGGTTGCTTTGATGTGCTGCATGGTTTGATCCTCCCAGCTACAAACGTACTTCAGGTGATCACTCACCTCTCACCTTAAGGAGGGACTTGCTGCAATCCAGTGTGGATTCAGTTGAGAACAGCCTATTGTCTTCAAAGAGAGTCAAAGACAAATACCTCTCCTGCTAGATTGGTGCTAAGGTGTGGTGGTGCATGAATTCCAGAATTCTAGACATATTGATGATGGTTTGATACCAGATGCATGAACAGAACCTGCTGTTTCACAGGAAGTCTAGCACAGTTTTAAATGCCTTTCTTGGTGAGTTTTTCAAACCCTTGTGTACGGCAAGATTAGTGTTGCTTCTTGACCTTTCTGCTTCATGAGCTGGGAATGGTATGGCAGCTGGTTGATGTGGCCATGTGGGACAGCAGCATCATAGGAGTTTAAACATTCCTGACAGTTCTTCTTACAGTAGCATTTACCTGCAGGAGCAACCCCCAGGTGGACCCCCTGTGTACACTGGCTCATTGAGAGCGTGCCAGTTGATGTCATGAAGAAGACCACCAATGACCCAAAAGTGGGCCCCTAGCTATTGGAATGTAAGACTCGAAAGCATCAAATGCAGCGTGAGTCAGTCCCTTGTGAAGTCAATAGGCCACACCATTCATGCAAAGCCTCATTTTCTGAGTACAAGACACCAACATCCTACCTTTTGTTCTTATTAAACTGAAGCTTATTTTGCAACCCACTGCGTCAGTCCGATGCTATTGGCTTGGCAATAATCTCACTGACTTGCTCTTGGATTGGACACAGTGAAGGAGAATCATGTATGCATGTGTATGTTGCAATCCAGTAGTTTGTCAACAGTTTTACCATCACTGCAGGAGCAGGTATGATGGGCTGGATGGCTTCCTTCAGCACTTTAACACTTTTGTGATTCTGTGACCTGGTGTCTCATTGGGAAGCAGCTCTGAGCTGCAGTGCCACTGTGTGGTCCCATTGCCTGGGGACTTCTCTCTAGAATATAAGTAGAACAGCAAGTTCCCCATGTAAACCTGGAAAAAGATGCTCTAAGAAGAACTAAAATCAATAATCAGCTTGCTCATTGCTATAATAATAAACACAAAATATTGCGGATGCTGAAAATCTGAAATAGAGAAAACAAAAAATGTTGGAGAAACTCAGTAGGTCTAGCAGCATCTGTACAGAGAGAGAGAGAGAGAGAGAGAGAGACAGACAGACAGACAGACAGAGTCACCATTTTGAGTCTGATATGACTGTTCAGAACTGAAATGGACTGGAAAATGGTGTTATTTTATGCTGTTGACAGAGAGGGAGGAGGAAAAATGGAGCAGATATTGAAGGAGAGGGAAAGTTCAAAGGGTATTGTGAATACATTACAAGAGGTGAGATTAAAAGAAGGGATGAAGTCAGACGTTACAGGAGGAAAATGCCAGAGGGGCTTTGGTTCCCAAATGTTTTTGGAGCTTGCATGCCTTTACACTGGCCTGCATGTGACTCCAGACCCACAGCAATGTGGTTGACTCTTAACTGCCCTCTGGGCAATTAGGGGCAGGCAATAAATAAGTGGTGCTTTTGTCCTGTGAATGAATTTTTAAGAAAAACTACTCTCCCAAGCTAATAGGATTCTACCCTCCCCTCACTTGGACTATCCATGGAGCAGGCAAACGATTGATTAAACCGCTGGAGAATTAATGACCTGGATATGCCAATGGCTAGGGAATTGTTGGAGCAACACACACAGTGTGTATAAGGATCATGAGGAATTCCAGATGCAGCAGGAATTTAATCAGGAAACTTTAAAGAATTAAAAGCCTCCTGTAATTCCAATGTAACAATTAAACTGAATGCCAGGCTCACCACCTCCCCCATCCCTGCACAAATTACAGCCCCGACTCCTTACCGCCCCAGACTCCTGACCCTACCAACCGCCCAACCCGTCCCCTGATCAGACTTCTTTTTTCCTTCTTTCTCCGCACCTCTCCCCCAATTCCACAATCACACACTTTGACACCACCCTCCCCTGCCTCCAAAAACCTTACGTGCCCTATGCAGAGTCAATCATAACTCTCAACAGGGAATTGGAAAAATGCCAGAAGTCACAACATTGGCACGGCTAGCAATGAAAGACTGGAGTAGTGGTGTGTGAACTCTGTTTCTCTTGCAGAGATGTAGAATAGAATGATGGACCAAATTGTCTCCTTTGGTGCTCTAACCATTCCATAGACCTCTGAAAATTCATGGCCTCTCTGTTTAAAACATTGAAATCCAGTGCTACAGTGTAAATGCTGAGTGGTGTTACTCTAAAGTCCAAATGGGAATTCAATGAATATCAGTTGCTGAGGTCCCTTTCAGCTAAGATTGTTATGTTAGCTGTTTCAAGCAACACTGATTCCAAAAACAGTTTCTCTGACAGCAGTGTTGGTCTTCTCTGTAAAACACCGCTGTTTTTGTGATGAGGGACCTCCCATAATGGTGTTGGGTTGGGTGGATATTTCTCTTACAGTGGAATAGCTTGCTAGACTACCTCATTGGACTACATATGCATGTATTAGGTTGATGAAAACCGGAGAGGTTTCAACAAGCTGGATGACCTCACTGGTTATTTTTATAACCCTCATTTACCAGATTGCGTTTTACAAAAATTATGCTTTGCATTTTGCCTCGGAATATTGACGTCAGGATTTGTCACTGAACCGTGACATACAACAGAAACTTGCGTATCTTGAAGACTTGGTGAACATTTTCTGCTTGAGGGCTTTTCAACACAGAAGAGGGTTACATAAGAACATAAGAAGTAGGAGCAGGAGTAGGCCATCTGACCTCTCAAGCTTATCCACAATTCAATAAAATCATGGCTGATCTTTTTGTGGTCTCAGCTGCACTTACTCGCCCACTCACCATAACCCTTAATACCTCTACTGTTCAAAAATCTATCTATCTTTGCCTTTCAACAAGGCTACCTCAGTTTCTGGAAATAAATCAGTGTCACTGTTCCTTCACTGTAGCTTTAATTAACTTTCTGCAGGTATATATCAATGTCTTTTTAAATGCCATGCCTTAACAAGATTTCAATGGATAGCAATACTCTTTGGAAAGATCCCTTCGAGGGAAGGGAGGTGTCCTTTCCTTTGTACTGTGTGATGATTCAGCAAGCTGTCACTTGTGGTTCAGAAACCACTTCTCCACAAAAGGACCAACCACTGTTCAGAATAATAGGGCCACGGTTTCTCCTTTCACTGTTTGCGTAGTATATTCTTCTTCAAACCCAAGAGAAACTTAGCGAAGTTAGCAATAATGAGATACCCATCCACACTCTATCCTCACACACTGACTTTGAGTTGCCAACACTCCAGAATTATCCTGAAGTCACTCAAAAATAAGATTAAAATAAGATTAATTTCCTGTGCAATTGTAGCTAGCAATATGAGAAGAAAATCTCCAGGGTATCAGTGAGGCTAATAAAGAGTTTCAGGTAAATTAGAATGTCAAAACTAATGATATCACAACAGTTCAGTTCACAACTTGGAGCAGTTACTGCATATTGTATACCCCTTTCCAGTATTTCTTTAACTAGTTTTGTTCTCTTAAATGCCTCCTAACTTTGCTGTCCAGTACACGAAGAGGAACTGGGAACTGTGTTCTCAGCAGTCATCTTGACTGAAGTTTAATAAAAAAGTAAAATATTAATTCCCAATATGAAGAAGCACTTGGAAATGAAATGGGAGCAATTCAACTGAGGCACTGCGTGACTATTTGGATAGACGTAGAGTGCAGGGATGTGGGGATAAGGCACGAGATTGGCGCAAGGGAATAGAACAGTGCAGGTACTGAATGGCCTCTTTCAGTGCTGTAATTGTTCTGTGATTCTGTGAAGAATGGTAAGAGATTGAATTCCATGTTCCTCTATTCCATGCTCAAGGGGCAGAATGGTGTTTTCCTATTCAAGAATTAAAACTTTTTTTCTCTTTACAACTGCAGAGGTTTAGTTCAACGTCCAGCATAAACAGCACAATATCTTCTTTGATGGATTCCCAGGGAAGCTTTCGAAGCGTAGGTGAGTTTTAAAAACAATGTCACCTCAATCTAGTTCACAGTGTGTTTTTAATAGACTCAATAACTGTTCAGCTGGGCAGCTTGTTTTGAGGAATGCAGTTCCTTCATTTTCTGCACAATAGGTTTGCTGCATGCCTGACCTTGAATTAGTTAATGTTTTTCTCTGTCTGTCTATCTGTCTCTGTCTCTCTCCCTCTCTTTCTCTCTCTCTCTTTTTCTTTCCCTCCCTCTTTCTCTCTCCCTGCAGCTCCCTCTACAATACTTTGCAGTGCATTGCAGGCATCTACTTCTCTTGCAGCTCCACAGACACTCAGAGACACTCTGAGACACAATATCCATTATCCGTATGCACCAAACAGCCGGCTCCAGCAAAAACACTAATTTTACAAAGTAGAGCCCTGCAGGAGGCTGTTTTGTACCTCTGTGCCCATAGACTGTACTTGAGTTACTGAAAAATCTTAATTTTCCTCAGACTGCGGAGCTATGACAAGCATATAATCAATGACATTTTTATTTGAATGTAAGTGAAAACTGGGGAAGAACATATCATGGTTACTATTTAATATGACAGGATCACCGTTATTGGACTGGTTCTAGCAGCAGTAGTGCTCAACTCTGTTCCAGCCCAGCCATTGCCATTGGCTGAGCAGTGTTAAAGTTGGAGCTTGTGTCTTACTTGTTCAGTTGGCTGTAGGGAGCGCTTGCAGGTGAAGATCTTATAAAACTGCAACCTTCCCATAAAAGGTGCACAAGATATGATGATGCATGGAAGAGCTATTTTCTGCTTAGCAACCATGAACTAAAGATATCGCAGTGATTGTTTATTTCAGATGGTTCCTATTGTTCATTTTTGTTTTCTCTCCTGCCCCCATTCCTTTAGTGATTTATTCACGCAATAACAAGAATAAAGCTTACTCGATCTTCTGTGAAGGATATTGGTTATAACAAGATTCTTTTAGATAGCTAGTCCTTGGTCTTAAGTTTTTTTCATACAATCCTATAGTACAGAAGAGGCCCTTCAGCCCATCAAATCTGCATCAATAAAAAAGCCAGTCCAAATCTGCTCTAGTCCCAATTTCCAGCAATTGGCCCAATAGCCTTGAAAGTGATGACATTTCAAGTGCTCATCCAAGTACTTTTTTAAAGGTTCTAAGGTTTTCCACCTTTCTATGCAGTGCATTCCAAATTTCTGTCACTCTTTGTGAGTGAAAATATTTTGCCTCCTATCCCCTCCAAACCTTAAGATCTTTCACCTTAAAATGATACCCCTTGTTATTGACCCTTCAACCAAAGGGAACAGCTGCTTTCTACCCAGTCTGTCAAGGCTTCTCTTGTAAACTCTCTTATAAACATGCTAAATTGCCTGTAGTGTTCAGGGATGTGTAGATTAGGTGGGTTATAGGGGGATGGGTCTGGGTGGGATGCTCTGAGGTTCAGTGTGGACTTGTTGGGCCGAAGGGCCTGTTTCCACGCTGTAGGGATTCTATAAACTTACACACCTCAATCAAGTCCTCTCTTGGTCTTCTCTGCTCTGAAGAAGGCAACCCAAGCTGATCCAGTCTCTCTTCAGGTGGAAATTTCTCCATCTCCGGTAACACCCTGGATGAACCTCTTCTGTATCTCCTGCAGTGCAATCACATCTGAGAGTACAGTGACCAGAACTGCACACAGTACTCCAACTGTGGCTTAACCAAAGTTCTGTACAGCTTCAATGTAACCTCCCTGCCCTTATTATTTTTGCCACGACTATAAAGGCAAGTGTTCCATATGCCACCTTAGAGCGCAAGAGAAATGGGGAACTCCAAACAAAAGTACACAGAAAAGCCACACACACAGACCAGGTACTGAACTTCTAGAGTAACCATCCCAGCACACACAAACAAAGCTGCGTGCGAACACTATTTAAACGGGCAACAACACACTGCAGCAACACAGAACTACACCAAGAGGAAGAAGAATACCTCTTCCAGGTTTTCAAGGATAATGGATATCGAAAAAACTGGGTCAGAAGATGCCGACACGAAAAGCATCAGGAAGATACTACACGCCTCGACGCACTCCTCACACTACCCTACGTCAGGAACACATCGGAACTAACCACAAGACTCCTACAATTGCTGGGCATCAGAGTGGCACACAAGCCCACAGCAACCCTACGACAACTGCTCACCTGAATTAAAGACCCACTCCCTGCCATGGACAGGACCAATGTCATCTACAAGATCCCCTGCAGAGACTGCGAGAAACACTACATCGGACACACAGGAAGGAAACTAACAACAAGGGTACACGAACACCAACTGGCTACAAAAAGACACGACCACTACTCACTCATCTCAATCCACATGGATAAGGAGAACCACCAATTCGACTGGGACAACACCAAAATCCTGGGACAAGCTAAGCAGAGACCGGCATGGGAATTCCTAGAAGCCTGTCACTCCACAAAGAAAGTCATTAATAAATACATAGAACTCGACCCCATATACACTCCATTATGAAGGAAAACCGGAAGTGAGGCAATCCAACCCAACGGACCCCAGAGCTTAAAAACCAGGCGGGAAAACACACTGACGCTTCATCTGAGGCTGCACTGATGAAGTTACCAAGCACAGTAACGAAACGTCTGCGGAACAACAAACCAGCTCGGCGAGCCAACCATTACTCGGCATCCTTTGTGCTTTTACCTTAGTTATCAAGCTCCTTTATGGGCTTTGCTGAAATCCATTTACTATATCAATTGCACTACCTTCATATACACATCTGGTCACCTTCTCAAAAAATTTCATCAAAGTTGTTCGGCAAGATCTCCTTCTGACAAAGCCATGTTGACTATCCCTAATCAAAACTTGACTCTCCAAGTGGAGATTAATTCCCTCGTTCAGAATTTTCTGCAATAGTTACCTGACCACTTACTTCTATGACAGCAGCAGTAGTAGGCCATTCAGCCCCTCAATAATGTTACTCCATTTGGTTGCATCGTGGCTGATCTGTACCGTAATTTCATCAAACTACCCATTGTGTACAAGAATTTTGTTTTAACCAAATGGTAGTGACCATGTTGCTCAAAGCATTATTACAAATGAAAATCTCTCAGCTTGGGCTCCTTATAACGGAAATAATGTGGATATCAGAAATACTTGGGGAATCTTATGGAGCAGGAAACATGGCACGTGGAGTGGCCAAATGTATAAGTATTTATAAGTTTACGATCTTTTCCAGACACACTTTCAGATGACTTTGGAAAACTCAATCTGAAACTGAGCTACAGACCAAATGTAGAACAAATCTGGATCAACATAGTACAGGTGAGGCCTAACTATGTACTAGGTAACAAAAACAGAATTGGCTGGAAAAACTCAGTAGGTCTGGCAGCATCTTTGGAGAGAAAGCAGTGTGAACGTTTTGAGTCCGGTAACCGTTCCTCGGGTCTGAAGAAAGGTTACTGGAGTTGAAACATTAACTCTGCTGAGTTTCTCCAGCAAGTTCTGTTTTTATTTCAGTTTTCCAGCATTGTCAGTTCCTTATTTTGTTTATGCACCGGGGAAGCTGTGTTGTCGTGTTGCTATCGTTTTATTTTCCCTTCACTTTTCAATCCACCACCTAAACAATGGTATCCAATTTGCTGGTGTTTCTATTGCTGTTGCAACAATCTGTAAGTCTATTCCTCTGCTAGCTGCTCTTTCAACTTCATGTAATTATTCTATATTTCCCAACTTGAGGAACCTGCAAGAAACTCAAGACTTTTATGTCCCCTGAACTGACTGTGTTTGGTGACTAGACCGACATTGTTACAACTGCCCCAAACATTGTGTCCATAATACAGTATGGGTGGGGTCGGGAAGGTGAGGTTAATGGGGGAGGGGAAGGGGGAGAGGGAGGGTATGTTGTCTACTCCTGCCTGTCTGATGGCCCATTGAGGCCCAAGTGGCCAAATTATCACTCCCTTAAGGCCCTCAATCTACCTCCACTGCCGTAATACAGTGGGCAGGTGAAGGTGGGATGAGATAGAAAAGGCCAATTTGTCACCAAATGTGGTGACAAGCAAAAAGAGGGGAGGCTACAACATGTGGCATATGCCCAGTGCAGATTGGGGATATACAGCTCCCCAGGATGGTATGGAGATGCTCTTGTCTCTGTGCCTGGCAGCTGATACCCACGGACACACCTGCTCTCTTGTTTTGGGTACCTGATCCCTTCCTGGCCCAAAACCCAGGACATACCTGACTCTGGCATCCATGACACTGCTTTGCGGATCTGCTTGTGGTCTGACCCACAGCTAGTTAAGGCCATTTTTGTTAAGGCCCACTTTTCTTCCATCCAGGAATGGGAGAAGTGAGAGCCTGCCTTCCCATAAAACCCAACCTATAATCTAGAAAACAGGGTATCTGACAGTGCCCCTGAAGTCGGACTGGATCAAAATTGGTCTAGAATTGAGCCACGGGCTGGTGTTGTGTACCTGTAGTGTAGATCATGTATTAAATTTTTATAGCAAACTTTGTTTTAACCGGCTCTTTAATGAACCAGCAGTCATGATAAACCGTCAAAAGTATATGCTTTAAATACTGTGAAGTTTGCGATATTATTGTGATCTCTGCAATGTCCAAGTAATTAGTTGAGGGTGCGAGTGAAAAGGTTGTCTGCTGGTAAGTTTTATTCAAGGCAAAGTTGCATTATTATTTAAGTGACTTATGCTGTAAGCAAAGTATAGCAGTGATGTATATACCCACTGCATTACATTTATATTACATAGTGTGTGATTGATTATGTGAACCTTTTGATCAAGCAGAATATTTGATCAACTGGTACGCTTCTGGTCTCATAGCTGCCAGTTAATAAAAAGTTTGCTGTATTTATATGACGAGATATAGAAATAGGTCACGACAGCAGCATCTAAGTAACAACAATATTTATTAGCTGGAATGTGGTTCATACTCTTTTGGTTTTGAAGGTATTCCCTCCTTCTATCCTGATTAGGGAATGAAGACTTGAAATCCATCCTTCTCTGAAAAAAGTGTTAATGTGCGTCATTTTCCAATTGATGCAATGTGCAACAAATGATAAACTCCCCTCCTAATAACTCACTTGACTTTTACACTAAAACGAAAGCAGTGTTAATGAAACAACAGTGTTAAAACCTTTTTATTAAATTATTTGAATTAAAATGCATTTGTACTATTAAAGTGCCATTCTGTGAATTAATGAGTTGTAAATAATTATATTCTCATCCTTGAATAGATTAGAGACTTGTATCTGCGCAGTAAACCTGCAGAAAAGGTTACTGTTTATCTGAAAGGAACAATAACATTAGCAAAGCCTGTGCACTTCAAATCTTCTGTGAAAGATGGTGCCAGTGTAAGTATTCTTCAGCAAACTCTGGATGTCTTCATGAAGTTATTGCTGTAACCCTCTAACCATCTGCTATAACTGTGTATTTTTACTTCCATGTTCCACGCTGTTCCTGCATTAGAACAATCAGAGCTGTGATTATATCAGTACCAAAAACCATATAATCTCTATACCTTCACTAATGGACTTTAGAGAAGGAAACTGCCATCTTTAGCTGGTCTGGTCTACGTGCAACTCCAGACCCACAGCAATGTGATTGACTCTTACCTGCCCTCTGGGCAATTAGAGATGGGTAATAAATGCTGCCAATGCCCACATCCTGTGAATTAATTTAAAATAAAATGGTAATTGACAACTAATATTAATACAGTGCTTTTTATCTAAGCATTCCAAGGTGATTCATGGGTGTATTATAAAGCAAAATGAGACAATGAACTATGTGAGATACAAGGGTGGGCGACCTAAAAGATTGGTCAAAGCGTTAGATTTCAAGGACAGCCTTAGTTAAAAAGGGTAGTGTTAAATTAAAATTATAGTAAAATTCCAAACCAATCCATCACTTCTGCTTCATAAATATTGAAGTATGTGTAAATATTATCACTTAAATACAAAAACAGAAATTGCTGGAAAAACTCAGTAGGTCTGATGGCAGTGGTGAAGAAAAAGCAGAATTAACGTTTCGGGTCCAGTTAAAGTTTTAGGTCTAATGACCCTTCTTCAGAATCTGAAACATTAACTCTGCTTTCTCTCCACAGATGCTGCCAGACCTGCTGAGCTTTTCCAGCAATTTTGTATTTTGTTTCTGATTTCCAGCATCCGCAGTTCTTTCGGTTTTTATCATTTAAGTACATTGTGGAGAACCCAAGCTCTTTAAGGAAAAGCGCTACTGTTGTGGCAGAGGTTCTGAAGGAGTAACATTCATCTGACATTAAGATCAACCAAATCACAGTCTCTCAGTCTTTGGATGGAGACAGTTAATCTCAGTATCCAAAAGGAACAGATTTATCCTATACAGTTTCTGCAAGTCCTTACTTGTCATGCCTAAAAGGTACCTATTACTATCATGCAAAGGTAGTTCAGTTGGCCTAGGCCCGAAACATCAGCTTTCCTGCTCCTCTGCTGCTTGGCTTGCTCTGTTCATCCAGCTCTACACCCAGTTATCTAAGGTAGTTCAGTTGGCTGGTTAGCTAATTTGTGATGCAGAGTGATGCCAACAGCATGAGTTCAATTCCTGCATCTGCTGAGGTTAACATGAAGACTTGCCTTTTTAACCTGCCCCCTTGCCTGAGGTGTGATAACCCTCAGGTTAAACCACTTCCAGTCCTCTCTCTAATGAGAGAGCAGCTGTATGGCCTGATAGGAGTATGGTGACTTATGATCATGAAATGAACAATCTTATTTTGTAAGACAAGTGCCTCTTCTGCTAAGACTTACCAGGGGAATAACCTCTATAACTAACAATTAGGCCCTAGACTAAGCACAGAGAAAGGAGGACTGATGGTAGCGATCTGCCCCAGCCAGGGTATCACATGGTGATGGCATTAACACTGAGAATATGATTGCTGTATCACTACCTTTCCAACCTGGATCTGCAGGGTTGAATTTAGCCAAATGTCTGAGTAACCTTGATTCCCCTGGGTATGGTGGTGGGAACTAGTGATGAAACTGGTAAGACTGTATGAGGGGTTATCCATTATTTGTACAAATATTGACTCTCCATGCTGACAGAGTTTGGAACTTTGTGACATGAAGAGTGTTACTGAATGACCGGTACTGAGGGCCAAAGTCTGCTGTAATGTTCCATGTATTTTACGTACAGTAAATATTAACCTGAACTGAGATATCATTAAAAACCGAAAGAACTGCAGATGCTGTAAATCAGGAACAAAAACAGAAGTTGCTGGAAAAGCTCAGCAGGTCTGGCAGCATCTGTAAGGGGAAAAAACAGAGTTAATGTTCGGGTTCGGTGACCCTTGCTCATTAATCATATTTGGACAATTCTTTCAAATAAGTGAATAGCTCCTTCAAAATGAATGAGTTGAGTGTTGATTTAGGTGACTTTTGTGAGCTGAGAAATTGAAGTAAATTTAACAATTAACTGCCTCAGTGCAGAGCTCCACATAAGGAGAGTGAGTGGGAGCAGTACTAAAGTCGATTTTCATGGATGGAAAGTCAAGTGGGCCAGAGATGTTGGCTGTACTTGATTGTAAAAGAACACATGAAATTCTCCGTACAGATTGCTGAATATCAGCATTTACTTTTATAGCTTTGTATCATTTGCTCACAATGCCTCCAAATGCTTCACAATCCATGTATTATGTGGAAGTGCTATGTAGGAGGTAAAGTTCACTTTTTTTCAAATTCCTGGTCATAATCATGTCTGCTGTTGCTCTGGTTTTTAACTGTAATGTACTTTTTTGGGACAACTGTAATAGCCATTTGGGTTCATTCACTCAACTGAAATCTTGAGTTGTACAGGAATTCAAACCCTATCTGATTCTGAATATTTAACTCATGAAATTACAAACCCTTGAATCCCTGTGTGGATTGGGGAAATAATTTGCAGTGTTGAGACCCTATTGAATGTATTAGCAGGACCTTTTTATTACCTTCCTGGTAGGCTGAGCAAATTGATAGAGAAGCCAGCATCTGGACAGGAGGATTAGAGACAGGATATCGTGACCAGAAGGGGTTCTTGGGACAGGCAGTTGAGTACAATGTCTGTCTGAGGGACAGAGGCCTTAACAAAAAGGGAACAAGTGAGAGATCAAGACATAAAAGATTGGAAATAAGGTTCCGCTGTCAGGAGTGTAAGAAATGAGGGCATGAGCATGAGGTATTCAGTGTGAATAGAGAGTTGGGAGGGGGTGAGAGGAGTGGGATTAGTTCGGAGATAGGCCAACATGGCAGATAAGGAGTGGAATCAGGGCTTTGAGGTGTGGAAGACATGCCATTGTAGTTGGGGAAGGTATCAGCAGCAGGAGAGAAATAGTTAAGATTGAGGAAAGTTAGGCGCTTTTACAGTCCTGTTGGTTCAAAGGTTAACCCACTCTCTCTTTTCTGTCCTTGTTTTCAGGATTTGCTATTTATGGAAACCTTTGTGTTTAATATTTCACTGCCTAGTCTCAAAACACATGGCCTGGTTATCAATGTTATGACTCAGAATCCACGGAAGAGGTTAATTGGTGAATGCTCAATGTCACTGAGAGAGTTAAGCAATGTGGAATCAAACCTCTGGCTTGATATTACTCCACCTTCAAAAACACCGGTGAGTTCTTGGCGATTAGTTAGTGATTGTTGGGTTTGTGTTGACGTTTTACAGGGGTTTTTCTATCAATGGTGGTTTATTTTGAAGTTTAGGATCAGTTTAAGGGAGCTGGGAGGGATGGGAGCAGCTGGGAGCTAGTCCAACCCTGTATATTTGGAGACCCTTGCCCATTGGGAGCGAGGTGACTGTATAATTTGTATGGATTCCACAATCTACTTTAAAGGACTGTATGGAAAGTTGTGGGAAAAACATATCCATTATTTCCTAACATATGCTTATTGCAGGGTAAGGTTTTTCAGCAGGAAAATGCCCACAATGTGTTTTGCTGCATCTTGGGGTGATATCTGTATCAAAGGATTAGGGTGGGGCTCATTGTCTCCTGACTGGAGAGCCATCAAGGGACCCATGCTGTCTCTCTTTTTTAATGGGAAGACCCACCGACCCACACGCCAATCAGGCAATGGCAAGGCCACCAATGATCTTTCACCTGGAATCAAGACCCTGGGGTTGTGGTCTCCCGCAATGACAGCTGAAGGCCATTCAGTGGCCGGATGCTGTTGGGCTGAGGATAGTGTGGCCGCAGCTGGAAGAAGACCCACCAGAGACCCAAGATCGTGATGGGACCTAGGTCACAGGTATAATCAGATCAGCCATGATCTTTATTGAATGACAGAGCAGGCCTGAAGGGCTGAGTGGCCTACTCTTGTTTGTACATTCGTATGAAATGGGAGCTGTTTTCCTTTTGGGTGGCAGGGGTCGTTGAATGTTGCGGGAAGAAAGAGCAGCAGAGCTGGAAGCAGTGGCTGTCAGTAGACAACCCCTTCCTGATATTCAGTCCCTTAATGGATACTGAGGGACCACCACACTCCTCCCACAGATGGGTGACAAGCTGACAAAACATCTTTAGCTGCCCTGCACACTGCATGGCAATAGGCCTGCCATTCAGTTAATCCCATTGGTGTTGGGTTAGGCTATAAGTGGTAACTAATTGGCTATGTATAAGGACCTCAGTGGGGAGTGCTGTGGGAAGGTTAATGATGGGCAATCCCTCCCAGATCGTAATTCTGGTGGAGGTGGGTAGGCAGTGGGCATCAGATATACCGCCACCCTGGCTAATTATCTTCTATCACCTAACTGTTTACACTTCCAAACTCACCACCAGTGAAGGCAGAAGATTCTGTGTGTAAGGGTGCAGTGAGAAAATGCGTAAAGCATAAATATTAAATATTTGGCAGTATCCACCAGAATGGTGAAAGACTATGTCTGTGCTCGGTTTTTTTAGCTTCCAAATGTAATTGTTCTTCACTCTCTAATACCTTTGTGTTTCACAGAATATCATTGTAAAGTCATAGAGCACACGTGCAAGTGTGCTAACCATTTTATTAATGGAGTTTGAAGCCAGGAACAAGCAGTCACTGAAAGCGAAACTGAAATGAAAACTCAGACTGCTGGAAATAATCAGCAGATATGAGTGTCAATAGAGGGAGAACCAGAATTAATGAAGCAGTTCCTGACCTTGTGTCTGAATGCTGTTCTCTCCAAAGACACTGCCAGACCTGCTGAGTATTTCCAACAGCCTCGATCTTCTCTTCTGCAATTTACTTTCAGAGATGTGGAAGTGCTGGTGTTGGACTGGGGTGCACAAGGTCAAAAATCACACAACACCAAGTTACAGTCCAGCAGGTTTATTTGAAGACACAAGCTTTCGGAGTCTCACTCCTTCTCCAGGTGTCAATGAGAGAGGTGACATCGGATACAGAATTTATAAGCCAAAGATCAAAGGGTCATAGAACTGACGCGGTGTTGAACAAACCTAAGATGGTTGTTAAATCTTTAATCAGTTAGAAAGGATTAATATGCAAATTCACAGATTTCTTTCAAGTCACTGCCCTGATATAATTAAAGAGTTTTATGAGCCCCATCAGTGTACCAGAGATGACATCTCAGGTCAGACAATGCATTTTAGGTATGAGGCCTTGTTTAGAATCTGGCTGTGTATCAACCTGGAGTCAGACTGGTTTTATTTCCAAAGCAGGAATTTATAAAATGCCATATTGACTGTCTATAAATTGTGTGCTTTTAGAACAATATGGAATGTATCTGCAATTACAAATCTGCAAATGCAAAATCATCCCATAGATCTGTGTGTTTGTGCGTGTGTGTGTTTGTGCGTGTGCGCTTGAGCGAAAGTTGGTGAGCGTGTGTGTGTGAGAGAGAGAGAGAGAGAGAGTATAGTGCAGTGGGGTCACCTGTAGTGCGACATGAATCTAAGATCCCAGTTAAGGCTGTCCTCATGAGTACCAAACTTGGCTATCAGCCTCTGCTCGGTGACTCTGCATTGTTGTGTATCCAGAAGTCCACCTTGGAGAAGGTTTACCCAAAGGCCAAATGTCCTTGACCGCTTGAAAGAAATTTGTGAATTTGCATACTAATCCTTTCCAAATGATTAAAGATTTAACAACCATCTTAGGTTTGTTCAACACCGCGTCAGTTCTATGACCCTTTGATCTTTTGCTTGTAAATTCTGTATCCGATGTCACCTCTCTCACTGACACCTGAAGAAGGAGTGAGTCTCCAAAAGCTTGTCTTCAAATAAACCTGTTGGACTACAACCTGGTGTCATGTGATTTTTGACCTTACTTTCAGAGACCAGTTGTCGCTGGTTTCAAACACAAATAAAAACAAATTTGGTTAATAAAAACAAAATTTACTATCACTGTCCTCAACGTCGACCCTCTTTCTCTCTCCACTGATACTGCCAGAACTGCTTTCTCCAGTACAATCTGTTTTTATTTCAGGTTTCCAGCATCTGCAGTTCTTTATTTTTATGTTACCATTAATAAAATAATAGACTTGTATCAACACAACACACCCATACACACTCAGTCACTTGTTTCCAACATTTTCCAATTTTCCAATCAGTCCCTGTGCTGTTTTAACTCCACTTCTTACCACCTACCTCAGTTAATGTCTTGTGCATTGAGCATTCATAGAACCATAGAATCCCTACAGTGTGGAAGCAGGCCATTGGCCCATCGAGTCTGCACCAACCCCTCCAAACAGCATCCTACCCAGACCTACCCTCCTACCCTCTCCCTGTAACTCTGCATTTCCCATGGCTAATCCACCTTACCTGCACCTGCCTGGACACTATGGGCAATTCAGTCTGGCCAGTCCATTTAACCTGCACATCTTTGGACTGTGGGAGGAAAGCCCAGTGCCCAAAGGAAACCCACACAGACACGGGGAGAAAGCGGAGTGCCTGGAGGAAACCCACATAGACAGTTTCTTTTCTGAATCAACCGCAGAGTTTATTTTCCAAATTGGGAGCCCCTTAACCTTAACCCTAACCTTTAAAGTGAATTATAAAATATTGGTGATCCTTTAGGTATTTGTCACTCAATTAGCTGATTGAAAATAAAAACACTGTGAAGCAGGAACCCCTTTCCCCAAAATTACTCCAAAGTAGGTGATCAGAGGATTAAAAAATGAGATTTAAAAAGAATGAGGAGCGTAGTTTAGAGAAGATGTAATTAAAGTAAAAGGAATGTAGTAGAGGAACGGTGAGAGTAAGCCAAATGTCAGAGTTTTTTGTTCAACGTAAAATTGTGATACTGGCATCAAAGTTAGGAATACAGAAGTGGTCTTCCTGGTATTGCAGATGTTGATTAAGGCATGTTGATATTTTTAGTGTTCCTGTAAATGGGTTTTAATACATATCTACAAAACCGGTTGACCCAGGGAGAAACTGTTCTTAATTTAAAAGATACTTGATATTTGTCTTCAAATTGGCATTTGTGAGCGAGCTCCTGATTAATGTATTGTATTTTGTTGCATTTTTCTGCAGTTGATTTCTAAATATAATTCCCAAGTTATCTGGACTCCCAGGAAGCTCATTTAAGTAAAATAGTCAACACTGTGTGGAGCTGGAGGAACACAGCGAGTCAGGCAGCATCAGAGGAGCAGGAAAATTGACGTTTTGGGGAGGCATCCTTCTAAAGGGTCCTGACCTGAAACATCGACTTTCCTGCTCCACTGATGCTGTCTGGCCTGCTGTGTTCCTCCAGCCCCACACTGTGGTGATTCTGACTCCAGCATCTGCAGTTCTTGGTATCTTTTTAAAAAAAAACACAGACTAATGATTTGCCTTAAAGCATGAAGGACTTGTCTTCTGCTCAATAAATGAAAGCTGATTCTTTTTATTAGCATTTATACAATCCACCGGGAGCCATGTCCCATTGTGGGTCCCGTTTAAGATTCACATGGGACACAGGCTCATTTCAACCAGAGAAAGCTGGTAAACACTGTCAGTCAACTCAATTTTGACATTATTGTGGGCCCTAGGAACAGTCAGGGTGAAGTCAGTACAATTTTTTTTAAAGACTCTGATTTTTTTTAAAACCCGCTTAGAAATTCATTTCCAAGTTATTGTGTATAATGGAAAGGAGGAACTTGAATCATCACTTTTTGTTTTCTTTCTAATTTCACTTGTTTTTCCACTTTTTCCAAATCCCTGTTTACTATAAATCTTTTTCTCTTTCTATTTTCACTCAGAACTGCCACGCACTTCTGCGAGTAGGGACATGTTTCCAAGCCGTCAGCAATCGGATCCAGCTGCAAATCCTGGAAGCACAGAATCTGCCAAGTTCTTCCACTCCTCTGACATTGAGTAGGTGTTAACACAGACTTTGTCGCCCGTCAAGTAACGAGACAGTCAATTGGTGATATTTATAATATATTGGAGAAATGAAGTTTAAAAATCATGGGTTGGAGGGGCTTGGATTGGGGATCACAGAATTGCTCTAGAACTTTGGACATGGTCATCTTTGTATTAGGAGTGACAGAGTACAACTCCCAATGGCAAGGCCCTAGGGACCTAAAATTAGGCCTGAGGCATTGTGAATATCAGGCCAGCATGGCTCATAGAGTCAGTAAGGATTGACCCTGCTGCCTGAGGTTGCAGTGGCCCTTAAGTGAGTGAGAGCTGGAGAGGACCAGAGTTTGAGTGACTGAGTGGCCTGAAGGGTGATGTGGTGGCTGAGTGGTTAGCACTGCTGCCTCTCAGCACCAGGGATCCAGGTTCAATTCCAGCCTTGGGCAACTGTCTGCATGGAGTTGGCATGTTCTCCCCGTCTCTGTGTAGGTTTGCTCCAGGTGCTCTGTTTTCCTCCCACAGCCCAAAGATGTGCAGGCTAGGTGGATTGGCCATGCTAAATAGCCCATGGTGTCCAGGGATTTGTAGGTTACGTGGATTAGCCATGGGGAATGCAGGATTTCAGGAATAGTGGGGGTTGGGGTGAGGTGCGATAGGGTCAGAGAGTCTGTGTGGACACATTCAGCCCAGTGGCCTGTTTCCACACTGTAGGGATTCTAAGATTGGGGCTGGAGAAATCTTCAGCGATTTGCGGAATGTGGTAAGATGAATTGTACAAACTATAACAGTCTTTATTAAACATAACTACTTACAAAGCAAAGGGTAGACAGCCAAAGGATGTGGGATCTACAGGAGTCTTAAAGATTTAAATTTCAGCATCATGTATTCTTACATCACCTTGATCGAGGGAGGTGATAGCCTAGAGTATTATTGCTAGACTATTAATCCAGAGTCCCAGTTAATGTTGTCAGGACTTATGTTTGAACCCCACCGTGGTAGATGGTGCAATTTGAATTAAATTGAATTTAAAATTCTGGAACAAATGATCTGGAAACTATTGTCAATTGTTGGAAAAACCTGTCTGGTTCACTAATGTCCTTCAGGGAAGGAAACCATTTGCTCTGGTCTACATGTAGTTCGAGACGTGTATGTGACTCTTCACTGCCCTCTGGGCAATTGGAGATGGGCAATAACTGCTGGTGGAGCCAGTGACACCCAAATTCTCTGAATGAATAAAAATAAATTACATAACTCCTTTTTCATATTCTCAGAGGCTAATTTTAGATGTTTATTCCACATTTAGATGTTCATTCTGAGGTGGGGTGTTGATTTATGTTCATGTCCTTCCTTTCCTCATTTGTCCTTTGAGACATAGTCATCTATGTTCGTCATCTGAGGTGGTGAATAGGGTTGTGTGTGTGTGTGTCTGTGTGTGTGCGCACGTTTGTGTATGTGCATGTGTGTATGTGTGTGCGTGCGTGTGTATGCGTGCATGCTTGTATGCAAGTGTGTGTGCTTGTATGCAAGTGTGTGTGCATGTGTATGCATGCATGCGCGTGTGTGCGTGTGTATGTGTGCGTGTGTAGGTGGCTGTTTAGTATCAGTGCCCAGATACTTCTGCTACAAATAGGACCGAATATCACAGGCAACCGCTTTTTAGATGATTTGCTGCTTCGTGGTTCCGTCTCCTTGCATTATCCCTCTGCTTCTGATATGCACTCACTTTTGAGGAGGCCACAACATTTTGTTTTTTGTCTGTGCAGGAGCAGTGATCTTGGATAGGCCTCTCCAGAACTTGATGTCCATATCTAAGTGAAGTCCTCAGGCTTTCCATGGATAGGTTCCTTTGAACATTGAGAGAGTGCACCCTACATTTGGGTTCTCCATACAAGATTGGTTTCGATAAGCCAGTGTCAGTCATTCTGGCTGGATGACTGGTCCAACTCAGTTGTGGCTTTCCTGATGTCCTGTGGATGTTTGGCAGGCCAGCTTGAGCGAGTTCCTCAGTGCTTGGCATTTTGTCCTGAGCATCTCATCTTTGGGCGCTTCTGAGGAAGAAAGCATGAAAATGATTGATCTTTAGAGCATGAGCGCATGCTTCGCTGTACCATCAATTCAGACTGATGAATTTCTCAGGATAGTCAAATTTAACGATTTAAAAACAGAAATTTCCAGAGAAACTCAGCAGGTCTGGCAGGTTCTGTGAAGAGAAAGCAGAGTTATTGTATTGAGCCCAGTGGCCCTTCTTCAGAACAAATTTATCAAGTACCTTCCAAAGGCTCTCACGACTAACCAACTGTTTCAAAGACCATGATCAGAACAATGAAGAAGATTTTGAGGTCCATGTCCTGTTTTGGGTATTGACTTTGCCCATCCATCTAGAATTTGAATCATTGAGCAGACTTGACCCATTGGCAGGAAGGACTGCAGAGCATTATAGAATCTTTTTTAGCCTTTCTCCCTCTCTCTCTCTCTCTCTCTCTCTCTCTCTCCCAGCATACATTAGAGAGCCCAGGGATACTGCTGCACTGTTATTATTCACAGGATATTTGGTGTAGCTTAGAAAGGAAATGAGCCACCTATTTTTCAGTCTTGGTAGATTCTTTTCTTAGGGCTTGTTATAATTGATCCCAAAACAAATTCTTGAGTGAGTTTCAAAAGGTCTAGAACCACTTAGCAGGGAGTTATGTGCACGTTTTGACTGACTGTTTTAAGAGATCATTAAAGATTATGTAGCTAAAGGAATTTTATTTTATAGCAGGTGACAACTTGAGGGGTTTTACCCTTTTTGAATGGATTTTACAAATGGGTTTTTCTGAGTATGACTGAGAGCTATAATAAATAGTTATGTTTATTTCCTTTATCTCCATTTCAAAGACAGGGCTCCTGAGAGTCTGGCCATAGTGGATAGTGGGTGAATGGGTTTGGAGGACACATGAGTCCATGGAAGAAGTATGGAGGCGATGTGACGCATGGGCATTATGAGGAAGCATGGGGTAAATGGGGGAATTAAGGCATGAATGGGGCATTGGGCAGTACTGACATTATGGGATATTGAGGTTTTGAGGGTCTGACATTTATTAATGAAACTGAAAACAACAAATGCTAGAGATGACAGCAGATCAGACTGCATCCATGGAGAGAGAGAGAGACTAGATTACTCTTCATCAGAGCACTTGATTTGCTCCTACACTAATAAAACTGTGCTGATTATCCTTGTAAACTGAGTTGGGCATTTGAGCTGGCTTGATCATCCACCCACTTCCATTAGAACATAGAACATAGAACATTACAGGGCAGTACAGGCCCTTCGGCCCTCGATGTTGCGCCGACCTGAGAAACCAATATGAAGCCCATCTAACCTACACTATTCCATTATCATCCATATGTTTATCTAATGACCATTTAAATGCCCTTAAAGTTGGCGAGTCTACTACTGTTGCAGGCAGGGCATTCCACGCCCTTACTACTCTCTGAGTAAAGAACCTACCTCTGACATCTGTCCGATATCTATCACCCCTCAATTTAAAGCTATGTCGCCTCGTGCTAGCCATCACATCAGAGGAAAAAGGCTCTCACTGTCCACCCTATCTAATCCTCTGATCATCTTGTATGTCTGTATTAAGTCACCTCTTAACCTTCTTCTCTCTAACGAAAACAGCCTCAAGTTCCTCAGCCTTTCCTCATAAGACCTTCCCTCCATACCAGGCAACATCCTGGTAAATCTCCTCTCCACCCTTTCCAATGCTTCCACATCCTTACTATAATGCGGCGACCAGAACTGTATGCAATACTCCAAGTGCGGCTGCACCAGAGTTTTGTACAGCTGCAACGTGACCTCATGGCTCTGAAACTCAATCCCTCTACCAATAAAACCTAACACACCGTATGCCTTCTTAACAACCCTATCAACCTGGGTGGCAACTTTCAGGGATTGCTGCCTCAGACCTGCCTCTGGAAGTGATGGTCCACCTGTGTCCTCTATGAAACTCTAGCCTGTTCTTTCTGTATCTACTTAATCAAAACCTTTCATAGTTTTAAAGACCTTCTTAGGTCTATAGCATTGTTTTCTGGTTTCAGCTTTGAAACTCTTCTCGGCTTCCTCTACAATGGCTCTATATCTTATTTTTAAATATAGTGAGTAGAAAAGGATATAGAACTTAAGCCTGGCCTAACCAAATTGGCAACCCTCATGAACTGTATGTCTAGTTAGGGCCCAGTAATAAATTGAAACCGATTTTAATCAAAAGGTGAAATTTTCAACCCACTTACTTAACTAGAAAGTGCCCTCTTTTGATGTTTGTGTGTATACAAATGGCTGTAATAGGACAGAAATTGAGTATTACTGGAAAATGACACACTTTTGTTGAAGCCTATTCATCTTGCACCTATCAGGATGATTTGCAAGAATACCAAAGTAAAGGGAACCTGACATTTATAATCTATTGAGAGGTGATTGTTGATTGGTTGGCAAAGGGACTTTGATTGGTAAAGATGTTGCCATGGGCAATGAACCACTTAGAAGAACAAAAAGAAAAGCTTTGACAAAATGTGTTTCTTTTTTAGCATTCCTTAAGTTTGTAGATATTTTGATCTTTACATTTCCAACCCCGAACTTTGGAGCATATATTGATGGTAAACATAAACGTATTGGATGGAATCCAAGCAGAGTGGGGGCCCAAATTGTATTTGTGTACCTCTGGGAATGAAATTCTGAATCAGGCATTGAATTCCTTATTTTCCTTGGTGAATGAGTATTTTCCAAAGATGGAGTCACTTAAGGGGACACTCTAAATATAATGCTTCCAGGAAATCATGACAAGTTGAAAGAGCTCAGACTGGCCAGATTAATTCTATGGTGTTTCTAATTATGTGTTTACTACCCCTACTCTCTCCATCCTGCCCCACTCATCTAGACTTCTACGTGAAGGCAATAATGGAAACCAGAGATGGGCTGTTTGATAAGAAGAAGACTCGGCCTCTGAAAGCTGTGAATGGCCATGTGAAATGGGGAGAAACGTTCCTATTTCCGGTTATTCAGAATGAGTTCCATCTCCAGAGAGTCACTTTCAACTTGAAGCTTTACAGTCGCAGTTCCGTAAGAAGAAAACACTTCTTGGGGCAGGTAATGCCAGCTGATTCGCTCCCATTGGTAATATTAGATGAGTGAGAAGTGAGTCTATTTTGAGACATTGTTACAAACTCAGTTTCCCACAAAACATTAATTATCCAGCTTGCACTGACCTTTAAGTCTTTTCTTCCATTTTTACACATTCTATTGTTTGAGAAGCTGAGAGAAGAGGTGAAAGGATCTGTCTGTGGACATTTTCTTTCTAAGGCCACTCCAATGATCCTTGTGATCTTTTGACTAAGACAAAGGAAGCCCATTTGTAGATAACAAGGTGTAGAGCTGGATGAACACAGCAGGCCAAGCAGCATCATAGGAGCAAGCCAACCCATTTGTAGATATACTGGAATGAGCCAACAAATCCACATCTCTAAATAAAAATGGATAATATCAAAAATATCAGAGAATCACAGAACTGTTATAGTGCAGAAGAAGGGTACTTGGTGCTCTGTGCATTATGACTTATTGCCAATCTCCTGTCTTTTCTCTGTACACCTGCAAATTGTTTCTATTCAAATCATCATCAATACTGTCTTGAATGCTTTAACTGAATGTGCCTCCATTACACTTCTAGGCAGTGCATTCCATATCCTAACTACTCTCTGTGTGAAAACATTTTTCTGACATTACATCTTCTACCTTTGAAAATCACTTTACATCTGTGCCCTCTGTTTTTTTAAAAAATCCTTTTATGAGTGGATCCATTTTGTCCAGCCCCCTCATGATTTTGGGAACTGCTATCAAATGTCTTCATCTTCTCCTCTCCAAAATCCTGACTACTTCAGTGTTTCTTATTTCAGGAACCATGTTTGTGAATCTCTTCTACACTTTCCTTTCCAAAGTGTTCACATCCTTTCCAAAGCATAGCACCCAGAATTGTATCCAGAATTCCAGCTGAAGTCTAACCAGGGCCTTGTACTATTTCAATATGATCTCCTTGCTCTTTTACTCAATGCTTCTATGAATAAAGCCGAGAGTGCTGTGTGTTTTATTAACTGATCTCTCCATCTGTCCTGTCCTGTGCACATATGTACCTAGGTCTCTCTTCTCTTGCACATTTTACACATTTGTCTTGCACATTTTCTCTTCTATTTTACACTGTCTTTCAATGTTCTTCTGACCAAATTGCATCTTGCCACGCTTCTCTGCATTGAGCCTCAGCTGCCACAGATGCATCCACTTGTCAATATTCTTTCGGAGTTCCACACTGCTGTCAGTTTACAGCTCTTCCGAGTTTAATGCCTGCAACCTTGAAATTGTCCCCTGTACACCACAGCTACTGCAGTTAATAAGATCATAAATCATAGAATCCCTACAGTGTGGAAACAGGCCCTGCGGCCCAACAAGTCCACACCAACCCTCAGACCACCCACCCAAACCGATCCCCCTATAACCCACCTAATCTTCACATCCCTGAACACCATGGGCAATTTAGCATGGCCATCCACCTAGCCTGTACATGTTTGGACTGTGGGAGGAAACCGGAGCACCCAGAGGAAACCCACGCAGACACGGGGAGAATGTGCAAACCCCACACAGACAGTCGCCTGAGGGTGGAATCAAACCCAGCAGTGCTAACCACTATGCCACTGTGCTGCCCTAAAATATAAATATAGTGCCACTCAGTATCCTTGGATGGGATGCTGACAAGACCCCACTGCTTGTCTGGATGGATAGAAAATATTCCTTATTAATGTTTAGAAGAAGAACAGGAGAATTCTGCTCATTATTTATCCCTCAATCATCATAATCATATCACTATAATAGATTATCTATCCATTATTACATTGATGCATTTGGGAGCTTGCTGTGCACAAAGTTGACTGCCTCATTTCCTGCTTTACTGTCGTGATTACAATTCAGAAGCGCCTCATTGGCTACCTTTGAGACATCTGGCAATTGTGAATAGTGCTACATATATGCAAGTGTATCTTTTGCTCAATTGGAAATCTGCAACTTGGATTTCTGGTCCTTTACCTGTAGGTGCTACAGTTGCAATCTGGTCTCTTAAGGGCTTCCACCCACGTCAACAATACTGGTCTGGTCAATCCTTAGGTTTTTTTTTCAAGCTTAAAACTCTTGGGGTACATTCTTCCCTGGCTACTTCTAAATACATCCTGCTATTCGTCCTGAGCTTACGGGAGTACAGTTGCCCTTCCAGCATTAAGAGTCTCCCACTGTCCTCAATTGGACTAGAGTCAAAGGTTAAACAGGAGCCAATGGGAGTCAGGAGGAAAATTCTCCACTGTTTAGAGTCATACCCAGCACAAGTGAAATTAGTTACAGTTGCTGGAGGTCAGTCATCTCGGCTACAGGACATCACTCGGGATGGTGTCCTCAGCCTTATCATTTTCAGTTGCTTCTTCAACGGCCATCATAAGGTCAGGAATGGGGATGTTTGCTGATAATTGCACAATGTTCAGCAGCTTTCGCAACTCCTCAGATGCTGGAAGAATCTATGCTCAAATGCAGCAGGACAGTGATAACATTCCAGCTTGGGCATGCCAACAAGAGAAAAGCTAACTATATCTCCCATGGCGTTCAACGGCAATACCATTTCCTATGTGGCAGCCAGTGGCTGAAAGTTACTGGCCACTCACATACAAGAAAACAGGAGGATGGAGCTGCACTGTGCCCATGACCAAGCCCCACCCCCGACCACTTGCTCCCTGCCACAGTCTTACAGGATGAAATTCTGAATTGGGCATTGAACTCCAGGATGGGTGCCTATCCGTGGCCCAATGAAGGCCCTTCAGTAGGCAACTAATGCCCAATTAAGAGCCTCATCCCACTGCAGCTCTAATTCAAAGGGTGACTGTAGTGGCCCGTGACCAACTTGTAACCTGGCAGGTTTGACCCTGCAGTCTACAGGTCAGTGAGAGGGAGTTGTTGTGGAAAGGTTGTACTTCCTCATTGGGTTCTCCTCCCAACACCTTCTCCCTTTCACCCTCCCACTCAGCCTTGTTCTACCTGTTCCCGCTGCCCTTCTTGCCAGAGCTTGTCAATGTTGTCACAACAAGATCCCAGACTTTATTGGGTTTGGGAGTGCCCATTTTCCCCCCAGGCCTCCTGCAACGTGAGCAGCAACCATCAATCCCAGTGTGGTGCAGAGTAGCTGGCCTCTGATTGACTGGCAAATCCACAAGGTGGACTTCCTCCCAGATAACAATGAGATGCATCTGCCATAACTAAACAGCCATTGCCTGAAACAGTCAAGGGGAGATGGGCTTGTCCCCAAAATTTTCTTTGAGGTATGGGGAGCTTCCCCTTAGTGCAGTGATTGCCGGTTAAATCACTGAAAATCTCTCTGCTAACATTTTCCTAACAACTCTCCATTAATCCTCCCAGTGTCAACCCATGAAACAAATCCAGTCTGTCAAATAATTAATTCCAGAAGGAAATATTTTAATGACTGTCTTTCTTTACGTAGGGCAGGCAAATCGATCCCTCACTGACGTCATTGATCTTTTTCCTGCAGGGTTTGGCTTTTGCTGTGTATGTATGACACTGAACCTCACCCTTGTTTTAACCTATCCTCTGTACATAAACAAACCAGGTCCTTTGATATAAAAGGTACTGCAGATGCTGGAGGATCCGAGATAACAAGCATGGGGCTGGATGAACACAGCAGGTCAAGCA